>JACXGK010013716.1:0-12533 GCA_016801125.1 Novumbra hubbsi
TACACTCGCTCCACCATCATTAGAGAACACATTTAAATGTTTTTCACCAGGATACACTCGCTCCACCATCATTAGAGAACACATTTAAATGTTTTTCACCAGGATACACTCGCTCCACCATCATTAGAGAACACATTTAAATGTTTTTCACCAGGATACACTCGCTCCACCATCATTAGAGAACACATTTAAATGTTTTGCACTGGAACAGACTATCTCCACCATCGTTAGAGCACACATTTGAAAGTTTTTCACCAGGACAGAATCACTCCACCATCATTAGAGAACACATTTAAATGTTTTTCACCAGGATACACTTGCTCCACCATCATTAGAGAACACTTTTAAATGTTTTTCACCAGGACATACACGCTCCACCATCATTAGAGAACACATTTGAATGTTTTTCACCAGTACAGACTCTCTTCACCATCATTACAGAACACATTTCAATGTTTTTCACCAGGACACACTCGCTCCACCATCAACAGAGAACACTTTTGAAAGTTTCTTACCTGGTTCCATGGGGCCGTGCCGTCTCATGCCCAGACTTTTGCTTTTGTTCTAATTGAAGGAAACATTTTGGATAAGGCCATTGCGTTTAATGGGACTGAGGGGAGAAGATGCATCCACCCACTCACCCCTTCTACCCAAACCCACTGAGTAACAAGGACAGAAACAAGCCCAGATTGGCCTATGTTTCTCCTTGTCTCCTCACTAACCAGGGTTTTTTTGGGGCCCACAGAAATAAAACATCTGTCAACCTATACCTTTGAGAGTTAGAGAATGGTAGAATGCACATTACTACCTGAGTATATCAAGCCCTTAATGCTGATTGGCTGACAGTCCCTTTCTGTTTTGTAATTGTGTTGGTAACTGGTTTATAATGGCAATGAGGCACCTCTAGGGGTGGTGTAATATTGCCAATATACCATGGCTAGGTGCTATATTGTTGAAATATTATTTAGAGTGCCTCATGCTTGCTCCCTTTTTTCAGATGAGTAAATTAGTATGACTTTAACAAATAGCTATCTACATTTGCTCTGAATTACATTTGTGTGTCACTTATTCAGATATACAGCTCTGGAAAAAATGAAGAGACCACAGCACCTTTTTCGGAAAGGAAATAGGGCTGTAATATAAAAAAAAGCAAAATTGATTCAACCCTAAACCAAAGTACAAATGAAAATCTTACTTTTGTCCTATTGCAAAATAGAAACAAAATGGCAGTGTAGACCTGTGATGCAAAGTGGCCCATCTGACCAAGTCACCCTTTCCTGCCAAATAATATCTTCCTGGTCTGCTAGTACGTTAGGGAAGCTACGGAATTACTGTATTTAGAGTTAATGGCGTCTACCCGACTTCCGTCTCTCTCATCTTGCTTTAAGACACAGGATGTGGTTGTCAGTTAATAGGTATTGAAAACTTGTTATCCATTTCGTGATAAAAGACGTATCCCCTTCACGTTTTATGCTTCCTCCAGGAGGAAACCAGGCTATCCTTACCTCTATCGTAGCCTATGTTACATCATCAATCCCCCGGCTCCCCATCTCTCACTCCGGGAGGGTTATGAGTCTTGTCACTTAGCTAGAGACACTGGTTCATTATAGTCACTGTTACCATGGATACAGGATGTCATGGAGTGGCAGGGAATGAGTGAATGAACGGGCCGAGAGAAAGCCTTTGAAATAAGAGTCAAATATCAATGACTCGGCTTGTCTGTCTGTGGGCTTGCGCGCGTGAGACGGAATGCGTGCGTCCATCACAACACCTGGAGCTAACTCCTTTAGCAGTACGCCTCTATCCGACCGTCGGGGAGGATAGTGACAGGAAACGTGCCTGGGCATTGATAGACAAAGCCCCTGGAAGTTCACCCTTAAGCCGAAAGCACACAGTCCACAGTCCTTGGATAATTAACTGAAGGACTCCATTTCCCAGTCAGGCAGTCTTTTGTGTGTGTGTGTGTGTGTGTGTTAGACAGACAACTGTCAGAACTGAGAGAAGTACCTGTTTGTGTCACAGGGGACAGTTTCACCTTGGCGAACAGCGAGGAGGATATTCAGGTGGGCCTCTCTGACTGTCCACGCACACACAAACATATGCACGGTACCCGCTCAGCCTGTTTGCTATATCCCCCTGGGGCCTAGGAACAGATGTTAAAGGCTACATTTCTGCGGTTTTGTGGGTTGGAAACGTGTGGATTTGTAATTGGGTCTGTGTAAGATAATGTGCGTGGACTAATGAATACACATCTGTCCTTCCTTAGTTCCACACACACACAGGTTTACTTAGCTTTGTAAATGGAGACACCAACGTTAATAACTCTTTAAAAAGAAAAATCCTAATCTTAAACCTTACCCCGCCCTAAACTTAAGTCGAACTTAACCTAGCCTTAACGCTTAAGTCTAACCCAAAACCTAGCCAGTAATTCCTAACCACAATCTTAATTCTAACATAAATCGAACACAGTAAAATGCTCACCAATAGTCAACTTTTTCTGAATGAAATGTCCTTACAGTTGTGCTATTAGTCTCTTCCCATGGTTTTGTTTGATGAATGCTGTGCCAAGACCAGCTGGGCTCTGTCCGTTGTAAAGCTTCCGCTACTCCACCTGGTCTTGCCTTGATACCAGCTAGGCTATTACCAGTTCTACTTCCCTGCCGTTCCGACTGGTCCTCATTGGATATCGGCCAAGCTACAATCAGTTATTATATATATATATATACTGCTTTTCCACCTGATCTTGCCACTAATGGAAAGGTGGAATGTCAGATTTTTTTGTAGCACAATTAGTCAGATGATTCACTTTTACAGAGCAGTGCCGGTGTCGACTATGGCGTCGTTCTCCGTTTTACATCCGCGCAGATTCCCAGATTCCAAGTACCCGAATCTCATTCGGCCTACGATTCCCGAGAGGCCGCGTTGCACTCGGTAACACATCCCGACTTGTAAACATCTGACAGGGAATGTCGTGTGCTTAGGCTTTCCACGGTACTTCTAGTGGCACTTGTGTGTCCCTTGGCATCTTTCCGGAGCCTGCTGTGTTGAATGTATTGTAATGACAAACACCCGCAAGCCCATCTAATTAGCTAGCAACTGTAGCAACAGTGCGTGTGTGTATTTGTGTGGGTGAGAAGGAGAGAGAGAGAGAAAATAAAACAGAGAGGTAATTGATTATGGGCAATAAGGTTGATTAACAACTCAACCAGGCTGATCATTTGTTATTGATTAGTCCGTTAGGAGGAATACTACCACCGGGGGCTCGGACCCTGGGAATTGGAAAGAAGTTAGCGGATGCTTTTGTACAGTTTTCTGATCTACTTTAATGATATTACGGGCTGGAATGGTAACACTGTGAGCAGGGGCGAGGGTGATGATGATGGACTACGGGCTTCAGCCGGGCTGTACTACCTCATTTATTACGTCTGCGGGAAATTACATTTGCAGTGGAGGAGGTGGTGGAAGAGTGCTGTTGAAGGAGGTCTAACACAGTTTCGTCTGGAGTGGCTTATAGGTGACACAGATAGGATGAGATTACCCTCCGAAATTGACCTGGATTGAACAAGGAAAACGTTCGGATTTCAAATTTGTGTGTTACAATTAGACAAATTCAAGGTTTGCTTTAGCATATATTGTATATACTTTTAAATAAACATATTCTCACATTTCAGCCACCTGTGTGAATGTCTTATATTGCTATTAGACTATCTGTATAAAAAGTTTAATTCATCTACAAGCATCTCTTTCTTGATTATAGCTGAAGAGATTTCTCATCCGTTAGCACATTTTCGTGATCCATAGGTTTTAATTTTCGTGATCCATAGGTTTTAAGGACACAAGGTTCGGGCACATTGACTGGCAGTATCTTGTGCCCCATTGAACATTCCGCCACACTGCTATTCAATTTTCAAATATTATTCAGCCGTTAAATTAACTCCTATGGTTTAATTGCACATTTATAACGATTATGGTGAGGTCGGGGGTTAGGTACCTTGTTGAAATGGTTTCTTGCCGCCTCTGTCTCACTTGTCTCCTTGTTCCTCGTCCCACATTTGGACGTTATATTCAGACTGTGAAGTCGGAGGCAATAAGCAACTCAGAGGCAGTGGGACCACGAGGAGCACATGGGGTGGACGTGGGAATCATCCTGGTCTTTGTGCTGGCTCAGAATGTGAGGTGTTACCCCACCTTCACTCATGTCTCGTCCTCCTCCAAAACTAACTCCCTGTCTTCCCTCCACTCTGCTTGATTCAACCAGTTGTAGCCCAGCAGCCCACTTTGGCAGTTAGAGGAGAGGCTCCGCCCCCATCACCATGACAGCAGCGTTGCTGCGGGACGCAGCCCCCCTGTCCGTGACTGGCCTTTTGCTCTTCCCCCTGCTCCTCCTGCCCCTCCCCGTCGTGCGGTCCCAGAAACCCCTCCTTTCCCCCCTGCCCACACCGACGGCCACGCCCCAGCACCTGTCCCGGCCGGAGTGCACCCGCAGAGAGCATCCTGTAGTCACCTTCCAAGGTGAGTCTTTCACTGTACACCGCTGACCAGCCCCGCCTCTCAATCACTGGCACAGCCTCTTAATCACTGGCACAGCCTCTCAATCAATGGCACAGCCTCTTAATCACTGGCACAGCCTCTCAATCACTGGCACAGCCTCTTAATCACTGGCACATCCTCCCAGTCACTGACACTCACTTTCAAAGACACATTATTGACACAGCCTCTCAGTTACTGAAACAGCCTTTTAATTACTGACACAGCCTCACAATCCCTGAGAGAATCTCAGTCACTGAAATAGACTCTCAATAACTGACACAGCCTCACAATAGCTGACACAGCCTCACCATCACTGAGACAGCCTCTCAATATCTGACACAGCCAGTCAGTCACTATAACATTCTTGCACTGACAAAGCCTTTGAGTCACATGCTCCTTGAAGAACATTCTTCTGACGGGTGGATGCAAATGTGATTTTCCACAGTGAAATGTAACTAATTTAATTTCAGTTTCTCATCTCTCATTGTTAATAACAATGCACGTTCTTCAGCTTCTATTGTGCTGAGGAAGAGATCAATGCTGTACACCTATTAATATTAAACTACTGACGAGAGTTACTGAACAGAATTCATGGCTAAAAGGTTACACGCAGGTGCCACTTTTTCAACCTACAGTCAGAAAACATTCCCTTAGAGTGTTATGTTTAGAATATCTATCCTTAATCTGTCACTTTTCACTGAGAAAATGGACTCTGCAATTGAGCCAATCCAAAACCTTTTTAAGTAATTTGTGTCTCAAATTTGTGGTTGCCGTGAAAGACAAGTTGGGGAAATGCCGGACTGAACTCAGACTGTACAAACAGAAACGGAGAAGATTTATGTTGACAACAGCTGGGTTTGACAGACACAACGCTCTTGCAAAATAACACTTTTCATTTCCATTTCACTGCTTGTCAGCTTTAACAATACCAAACATCGGTTTACACTCTAACACACGTACGTGGAATGCTTTTGTACTGCACGCGAAAAACAAGGCTTTTTTTTGTCATGGAGAGATATTCAAAGATATTCAGAGATATTCAAAATAAAATTAAAAAAGTAATTGTTCAGTGTTTGCTGAAATTGGCACATTTTCCAAAATAAAGAAAACCAAGCCTACATCACTGACAAAGCTAATTACAGATCATTCAAATAAAACCACTTACAGAACAAGGCTTTATAATAATGATAAGAATTTAAGCAAAATATAAAATAATTTATATTTATTTTCAGTACACAATTTGTTTTTGATGGAGTGGGTCTTTTTTGCAGACTAACTATAACAGTTTAACCATTGTATGGAAGAGAACTTGAAGTCATGTGGTGATATGGTTCTGTGGTTACACCCCCTCTAGACTTTGTGTCTTTCACAAAAGAGGGAGGTGTTTTTGTTTGCATCTTCAGGGACCATGACTAGATAGAGTGGTGAAGAAATTCTGTTTAGTGCCCGGAAAGAAAATCTAGAAATAGTGGAGTGAGGGCTAGAGGCTTTTTATGCTATTGGCCAAAACATCTCCAATAGCAATGTGCTATTCTCCAGAGACCCTAGCCTGCGTGTTACTGTAGTGCACATTGCCTTCTGAAATTGCATTTCAACAGGGGCCAGTTTATCTGTGGTAATCCTTCAGTGTCCAGGACTGGAAGCCAAGTATGACTCCACACTCTTGACCCCCATGATTTCAAATGATTACATTTTCCATAAACACGAGAATGGAATTGATGTCGAAAGTTAGAATGAAAGCCGGACATCGTTTCGGGCCGCCCTCGACATTTTCTCAGCGTCGTGTGAAAAACCACCGGATCCAAAATAGATTTAATTCCTACCATTCATTCCATTCAATTCCTTCCTTTCACACAGCACCGTTCCTACCCACCTAAAAATTGACCCGCCAACCTAGCCACGCACCAACCGGATTTTTATTGGACCGCCGTCAGTGCTGCCACATCAATGGCAATGTCGCTTCGGAATGGCTCTCCCGGATGAAGGGCGGACGCCTCATTTGTGTACCGTAGCTGGCAGTACAAGCCTTTATGTCGGGGCAGCCGCTATAGAAACACTGGCACAATGAAGGTATCAGCCTGAACCCCAGAGTACTCCCGGTGACTGATTAGTGTTTTCTGGCCGGGTGGTGGAGCGCTAACAGAGGCTGGTCATCTGGCAGAGGGGCCGGGGACATTTCTCACCCGGCTGTGTCTGAACCGGGTGAAGGGGTCACGATGATGGTGCACCACCCCGGCCTCTGTAGCCTGGTGACGCCGGTGTTGGCAACATCACTGAAGCATGGCCGTCCATCCGCATTTAGGGGCCCCTCCGTCCTCTCTGTGGGTCTTTAGCGGTTCCGCGGCGGCGTGTAAGCCGCTACACCGTGATAGGAGGCCCCTCTGCTTAGAAAGCCTTGGCTAAGCTGAAAGTGATTGGTTCCTCGCAGGGAAATGTAACACGGTGTGGTTAAAGAGGCGGATAGATGGTTCTGGCCCACTGAATGAACGCTCACAATGGCGCTAGACCATATGGCGTCCCCGGATCTTGTTGCCAGAGCGCGCGCCAACCAGCTGGTGAGAGTCTTCATCGGTTCCCCGGCTGCAGTTCCCCCCGAACGCTTCCAGGGGACCGCCGTTGTCTTATTAGAAGGCAAACACGGCAACAGCCGATGACTACAGCCCAACGCCCTCACCTCTGTCATCGCAGACTGCCCTGAGAGAATTGTCCGGGCCCACGTCTAAGGCTGACGGACAGAATCAATTAGCCTACTGCCACAAAGGACAGGCGGAGGTTTTACTTCCCATCACCGCACACGCAACCGACAAACACTTCGTAGAGAGGAACACCTGTGTGAGACTGGTGTTCATTGACTAGAGCTCATGCATTCAATACTATCGATCCCTCCAAGTGGATGCAGGATTGTCCCACAGGCAGACCCCATGCTGATCGACTGAAGCACGTCCTCGCCACTCAATGTTGGGGCAACGTTTTGGTGCACGGCCCTGCTAGACACCACATCTTCAATTTCTCTGACATCACCACTAGTTTGGGCATCGTCACCAGCAACGATTAGTCAAGTGGGTGGTGAGGAAACTGGCAGTCCATTGCCCCCTCAACGTCAACAAAACAAAGTGGACGATTATTAGCGTCAGGAATCGGAGGTTTCATTTCAGAGTCAGAGGTTTTCATTTCCTCTCGTTCACATGGCCAAGGACTTGTCATGGGGCATCAATGCCAACGATGTTGTCAGAACGCCACAGAAGCCGCCGTACTACCGCTACACCACAGGATGCCGGTTCGACAGGTCCCGCTGACAGCTTCCAGTTGCAAGCCATTAGACTGCTCCACACTCGAGCTTCACTGGCTTGCCACAAACAGACGTTCGGCCACAAAGGCAAACGCGCACACAAATTCAGCGTGTACAAGCATTTTTCCCATATGTACACTTTATTACCGTTGCTAACAGGCCAATTTGTTCAGTTCATTAATGCTACTGAACACCCCCCCCCTGCCCCCAACACATATAATGCAGTCAACACTGTGTATATTATTTTAAACTACCACCTCTAAAATATATGTGCTTATTACTGTTCTATATTCCCCCACTATGTGGCTAAAACATCACGAGGGAAGTGGGAAGTAAGCATTTTGTTGAATGGTCCATACCTGGTGTATCCTGTTCAGATGACAATTAAAACCTGAAACCTGGGTTCAGCGGACTAAGCACATAATTATGCCTCGCAAGGGACAAAAATAAGCACTAGATTAGCAGCAAAGACACTTTAGAACCTAGAAAGGCAGCACTAAGTGGGCAGTAATGCTGTGGGAAGGACCCTAACGCGCTCTGGCAACGGTCGCTGTCGACAATAGTAACCGTGATCATTATCAATCAACGTGTGGGCAGACGGAAACTGGATAAGGCCCTGTGACTGTGTAATTATCATGGTCGTCTTCCCGTCTGTACCAGTAGCCAGCATCACTACTCCCTACTATCGATCAGACCTGTGGATGGACCCTCCAGCCCGCTTAGAGTTGGCGACAGAGGATCACAGCAATCCTCCCCTCTCACGTTCCATTCCTCAGATCAGGGGAGAAACATCGCCTATAGGCGCAACCTTCCTTACCGACTCCCTCATTCCGACAGATGCCATTTTGGCTAATCTCACCACAGAGCCTTGCGGTGATAACCTGGTCTCAGATCTCTCAGATCTGTTTTCTTTTTTTCGTTTGCTAACCTCTTTCATTGTCATGCCACAGGCATGAGAGTTGGCTATACTGCCAGGCCAGACTACCAAGCAGGCTGTGAGGTGCCCCAGGTCCCCAACGTGATGCATGAAAGCAGTGGTGGACCATGACTGTTGGACCTAGGCCTTACACGGGTGAAAGATAAGCTGTGGAAAATGTTATTAAACTGAATAATGAAGAAACATCACATATTCACAGTATCAATCATTTATTTATGCACACAACATATAATCTAGTTCTTATGCAGGAAAATCTATCCATTTTGAATACATCCTAAATTAATCAAACAGACCTGAGCCAGAAAATGTGGTTATTGGAGCTGGAGTGGAGTGAGCATAAATTGATTGCTTTGTGTGATGGACAGTTTTCATAATCACCAGCATAGCCTACGACTTGCTGTTGAAATGTTGAGGACTTTTTTCTTTAGATACCCATATTCAGAAGCATACGGTAGCCAACTAATTACTGAAGTAGATGGGTTGACTAGAACAGTCAACATCTCCATGACTGTCATGGACACAAATTAGTGTCTCGAAGTCACACTGACCATATCCACCACATGTAGGCTAGGCATAATTTATAAATAGATCTGCCATAACTAAATAAACAGCAAAATAAACAAGCATTACACTTTATTCAATGTATGTTATAAATCAGGAAGACCTAATCATGTCAATACAAAATTTCCAAATGGTAATGTATTATTATTTCCCATTAAAAACATCTTTCATCAATTTCAACCTGCATAGTTTAAAGCCAACACTGCTGGTCTCCTACAGTCGTGTAGCTAACTATTGCCATAGACATTTAAAACAAGCAAGCGGCAGAAAGGAAAAAGCGGTGTCCTTGCCAGATGTTGACCATATGAAACTAACATCTTGTTGAAAGTTCTTGACAAGGTCCTTAACTAATTAGCCAGGATAAGTGTTCCTAACTTTTACTCAATGCCTTACACTCAATGTCAGTTAGCTCAAAAAGTGTGCTCCAACAAGGAAACTACCTATTTACTTGCAGTGACTGATGTGTCTTAATTAAATCCTTAAGCCCCTTTAAAATACTCCAGCCTTTGTAAGTCAAACAGCAATTTGTTGAATATACAGTTTGACTGACAACTGCCAAGACCACTCTAAAGACACATCCTGATGGAATATTATTTTCTCTGTGTTATTAACATCGTGGTTTTATCCAGTGTTATTAACCATGTGGTCTTAACCTGTGTTAACCCTTTGCTCTTACCATGTGTTATTAACCCTGTGATATTCACACTGTGGTCTTAACCTGTGCTAACCCTCTGGTGCTACCGTGTGTTATTAACCCTGTGTTATTAACCCTGTGATATTAACCTGGTGTTCTTACCCTGTATTATTAACCCTGTGATATTAACACTGTGGTCTTAACCTGTGTTAACACTCTGGTCCTACCATGTTTTATTAACCCTGTGGTCTTTTCCGGTGTTATTAAACCTGCGGTCTTTCCGGGTGTTATTAAACCTGTGGTCTTACCCTGTGATAGTAACCCTGTGGTCTTAACGGGTGTTATTAAACCTGTGGTCTTAACGGGTGTTATTAACCCTGTGGTCTTACCCTGTGATAGTAACACTGTGGTCTTACCCTGTGATAGTAACACTGTGGTCTTACCCTGTGATATTAACCTGGTATTCTTACCCTGTGAAATTAACACTGTGGTCTTACCCTGTGATATTCACACTGTGGTCTGACCATGTGATGTTAACACTGTGGTTTTATCATGTGAAATTAACACTGTGGTCTTACCCTGTGATAGTAACACTGAGGTCTTACCCTGTGATAATAACACTGTGGTCTTACCCTGTGATAGTAACACTGTGGTCTTACCCTGTGATATTAACACTGTGGTTTTACCATGTGATGTTAACACTGTGGTCTTACCCTGTGATAGTAACACTGAGGTCTTCCTCTATGACGCAAACCCTGTGGTCTTACCCTGTGATATTAAGACTGTGGTTTTACCATGTGATGTTAACACTGTGAGTGCACCCTGTGATATTAATCCATACCAAACTGAAGACATGTAATTAGAAGACAATTAAAACTAGAAAAGGTACAATTGTAAAGTGGGGTTGCTGTTGCAGCAGCTGTGGCCAGTGTCCAGCTGTGCACTGGCAGTAAATGAATCTCCCGGTACTTATGTGGCCATCTCCCAAATACAAAAACAAAGATATGTCTCATCTCCCACATAAAAAAGAATAGCTGGCAATTGCATGGCCTTATTCTGTAAAGTTTGCTCACGTAAGTTGCTAAGCAACCGATGTTCCTTTGGCCAGTGTGGCTATGTTTTTTGTAAATTTTTCTTAACACTTACCACGAAACCTTCCACAAAACAATAGCAAAGCAATCGGAAACGAGACGCCCATTTTGATATGTCATGTGTCCGTAGTGCTAGAACTGTAGGAGGAGTTAGGGTGACTATAATAATAAGTAAATATAAATGTGAGATTATATTAAGCGGGGGGCACCCACACTATAATAATTCAAAAGATAACATAAAAAAAATGTTCAACCAAAAATGCCCTAATGCAATAGGCCCTGTATACTGCACAAACAGAAGAAAAGGTACACTAACTCTGGTCAAAAATAGGATGTCATGTTAGACACAGACCTATGAACAGTTCATACATCCTCCACAGACAGGATTTATTCCTTATGGCCCCAACATCTACCCTGACCACATCACTCAGCGAGAAAAGCTGGTAACCATGGTAATGGCAGACAACAAGCGTCAGACCTAAACAACCCTCACCTGGTTGTTTAGGTCTGAACTGGGAACCAATTTACAGGAAGAAACAAAAACCTGCAGACACACGGCCCTCCGAGGAACCGGTTTGACACCCCTGGTCTAGTGCTATTGGTCCTTATCAGAGAACAGTAGGCCTGGAACACACCAAGCTAACTGACTGTACAATTATGATCGAAGGTGGTGCACAATTGTTAATGTTTTTACAATCGGTAATATATTTTGTCAATGCATTTTGAGATGCCAATTAAGATGAATGGACCGAGAAATCTGCACTTCTAAAGCTAGTTTTTCTGTTCTCGCCGAGTCATCTACTTCTCTTCTCTCGTCCTCCTCTCCTTTCCCTCTCTATCGCTAGCTCCTGCTCTCTCCATCTACCTCCCCACCTTCCCTCAACTATCAACCCAAAGTTGCTCTAATAGGCAATGGATTGTTTAGTCGGCTCCGATGGAATTGTCTCGTTATCTGTTCTCGTCCGGGTAATGACACGTCGTTTAAACCGTGTTGCCATCCGAAGGGCTTTCTGAGATAGAGAAAGAGAGATTTCTCCTATTTCTTTTTGAAAAGGGACACGTGAAAGTTTGAGAACCCCTGCGTGATTTGACTGGTCCTAATTGTCCTTTGATATCAGGGGCTGGTGGTGGATGGATTCATCAGTCATTGTGTGGAATGGTCCTCCATCACAGGGAGGCAGTGTGCTCTCTTATCCACTAATGGGCTATCACACTCAGAATGCTGAAAGGACTAAATGAATGGAGAGAGAGAGGGGTAAAAGTTTGGCTTTAATTCCACTTTGGTTGAGTTGTGACTGGTGGTAGCTGGACTCCCTGTCCCTCTCTCTCAGCTTGTATGTCTGTCTCTCTCTCTCTTAGCTTGTATGTCTGTCTGTCTCTCTTCCTCAGCTTGTATGTCTGCCTGTCTCTCTCCCTTAGCTTGTATGCCTGTATGTCTCTCTTCCTCAGCTTGTATGTCTGTCTGTCTCTCTTCCTCAGCTTGTATGTCTG
>JACXGK010013717.1:0-12530 GCA_016801125.1 Novumbra hubbsi
GTTCGGTATTGTCGTATGTGTTGTGTGTCAGCACGTTGTGCTGTTAAGCATTTGAGTGACTCTGTCACTAGTGATTATCTGTCATATTCTGAACGGAAGTTGTCGTGTACACTTACCGTGACTACAATAGGGAAAATAAACCCTATTCGTACAAACTGCATGCCTGCATTTTGGTCCACTCCTTCCTACACCGTCACACACTGGGCCGGTTGGTGTTGGATAACGTTTTTCCTAATATAAAAACAATGATAATTTGAATAACGAATTTTATATTTGATCATTTCTTTATTATATTTTGACTATTTTCAGGGTGACAAATGTGCAATAATAGAGTAAATAATTTTTTGGGCATTGTATGAAAAATCAAGGTACTCACATTACAACTGGCTTATACAGTGGGGAGAACAAGTATTTGATACACTGCCGATTTTGCAGGTATTCCTACTTACAAAGCATGTAGAGGTCTGTAATTTTTATCATAAGTACACATCAACTGTGAGAGACAGAATCGAAAACAAAAATTCAGAAAGTAATTTTTAATTAATACATTTGCACTTTATTGCATGAGATCAGTATTTGATCACCTACCAACAAGTAAGAATTCTGTCTCTCACAGACATGTTAGTTTGTCTTTAAGAAGCCCTCCTGTTCTCCACTCATTACCTGTATTAACTGCACCTGTTTGAACTTGTTACCTGTAGAAAAGACACCTGTCCACACATTCAATCAAACAGACTCCAACCTCTCCACAATGGCCAAGACTAGAGAGCTGTGTAAGGACATCAGGAATAACATTGTAGACCTGCACAAGGCTGGGATGGGCTACAGGACAATAGGCAAGCAGCTTGGTGAGAAGGCAACAACTGTTGGTGCAATTATTAGAAAATGGAAGAAGTTCAAGATGACGGTCAATCACCCTCGGTCTGGGGCTCCATGCAAGATCTCACCTCGTGGGGCATCAATGATCATGAGGAAGGTGAGGGATCAGCCCAGAATTACACGTCAGGACCTGGTCAATGACCTGAAGAGAGCTGGGACCACACAGTCTCAAAGAAAACCATTAGTAACACACTATGCTGTCATGGATTAAAATCCTGCAGCGCACGCAAGGTCCCCCTGCTCAAGCCAGCGCATGTCCAGGCCAGTCTGAAGTTTGCCTAGTGGAGGAATCTAGAGGAGGAATGGCAGAAGGTCTTGTGGTCTGATGAGACAGAAAATAGAGCTTTTTGGTCTAAACTCCACTTGCCGTGTTTGGAGGAAGAAGAAAGATGAGTACAACCCGAAGAACACCATCCCAATCGTGAAGCATGGAGGTGGAAACATCATTCTTTGGGGATGCTTTTCTGCAAAGGGGACAGGACGACTGCACCGCATTGAAGGGAGGATGGATGGGGCCATGTATCGCGGGATCTTGGCCAACAACCTCTGTATTGCCCAGCAACAGCCCCGAAACCTGAAGGATCTGGAGAAGGTCTGTATGGAGGAGTGAGCCAAAATCTCTGCTGTATTGTGTGCTAACCTGGTCAAGAACTACAGGAAACGTATGATCTCTGTAATTGCAAACAAAGGTTTCTGTACCAAATATTAAGTTCTGCTTTTCTTATGTATCAATTACATATGTCATGCAATAAAATGCAAATTAATTACTTAAAAATAATACAATGTGATTTTCTGGATTTTTTTTTTGTCTCCGTCTCTCACAGTTGAAGTGTGCCTATGATAAAAATTACAGACCTCTATATGCTTTGTATGTAGGAAAACCTGCAAAATCAGCAGTGTATCAAATACTTCTTCTCCCTACTGTATATAACCACACTTAATGATTTATTTTCTGTTTCTCCCGTTACAATACTGAACAAACTAAATTCATACCCAACATGCAACAATTTCAGTTAATTTGTATGTTAGATTTGTTTATTGAAGTATATTAATTAGTCCCTATTCCGTGGATTTAACATTTCACTCTATGAACTTTATAAACATCAAATGTGGCATTGTGTTTTGTGACAAACCTGCAAAATGTACAGTACAGTACAAATAATTCCCCAACACAAGGTGCACATGTTTAATCATCACGCAATGTAATCAGCTTCTTAAAATGCCGCACCTGTCTGCTGGATCTTGGCAGAAGAAAGATGCTCACCAACATGTATGGAAATACATTTCTGTAAATGATTTCATCTATTTTCATGTATATAACATTTCTAGGATTTTTCATATTGCATTAATATTTTTTGTTCAGTGTAAGATATTCCAAATGTATTTGAATATGTTTGGCACTGGGGGTGCAATTATGGGCTTCTGGGGGACACTTTTGTGGTCACTTATGTGGCTTGTGCCAGAGGCAAACTCCGGAAACAGGGATGAAGAGAGTTGACAGATCAGAGCCAAGGTGTTTGTGAGTTTATTTCGAGCTTCATTACCTCTGTAATGAATGGACACTTCAAGAGCCTCTTGAGTAAAAGATACAGGTGGCTCCCTGGAAAACTCATCTCTCACCTCTTCACTCTTTTTAGCTTTACCTCTGTATTTATATTTATATGCATTAGCTAAATATAGATATACCAAAGGTTTCCTATCTGTTTTGATGGGCTGGTTGGTTGGTCAGCCATTCAGTCTAAAATGCAAAGAAAGAGACATATCCTAAACTGGTCTATAAAACGAAAACATTTAGACGGACAAAATAACACAGAAACTGGACAGAGGAAGAACTCTGCCTAGAAGGACAGCATCCCAGTGTCGCCTCCTTACTGTTGACGTTATGGCTGTTTTGTTGCGGGTACTATTTAATGAAAGTTCCAATTGAGGACCTGTGAGGCATCTGTTTATCAAAATAGACACTCTAATGCAGAGGTGTCAAACCTGCTCCACGGAAGGCAGAGTGTGTGCAGGTTTTTGCTCTCACCTTGTACCCGATTGAGTAATTAGATCACTAATTGGTTAGTTTGTACCCTCAGTACAGTACTAGTTGTTTAGGTCTAACCTGCAGACACTATTATGGCAATTTACTATGTCTAGGATTGTAATTTAGGCTGGTAAGAAAGAAAACGTCTTTAGCACAATTAACAGTTTATTAAAGATTCACTTGCAAGGAGAGTCTGGTTCCCCATCACCCAGAGTGACAGGGAAGCATCTCTGGTAATTCGTAAGTTACGTACCATACTTATAGTCTAGGGGTGTGTCAAGACAATGCACAACAGTTCTTTATTTGCAACACATGTTCACTTAGTTAACTATTATCTATTAGGTTATACTGGAAGCAAGTCTGTTTCCCCAGCTTCCCCTCAGGGGACTAGGACACCACGGGTGGCCGGTCCAACCTAAATGGGTGTCACGAGAAGGGAACAGATGCACAAGTGGCTTTAACTCATTAACAGACGTATTAGTTATTGCTGACCATTTCAAACACATGACCACCATAAACTAAACCCTACAACACCAAGGAACAGATACCCTCTGTGCTTGGCACTGCTTTACCCAGCACACATTCCACTTCAGGTGCAGACACAAAGGATTCAGTACCTTCATGTAACATCTGGATTATACCGTGTATAATCCATTACTGCATTGAATCTACTTTTAGTACCATAACAACACTCTGCCTTCCGTGGAACCAGTCTGACATCTTAATGTATTGTCCTCTTGCTCAGATGTGCACCGGGGCCTTCCAGTCTTTCTATTCTGGTTAGAGCCGGATTTTGCAGTTCTGTGAAGGAAAATAATTGTACAAAATCTTGAGTTTTTAGTAATATATTCAATGGAATGGCCTTAATTTATCAGACAAGTACAGACTGTAATCAAACCCACAAACGCTGATGCTGAAGATACTAAACTAGTCTGAAGAAGACGTTTAATTGCTTCTTTAATCATCACAACAGTTTTTAGCGGCGCTAACATCGCAAGGCTTTTCTAATGATCAATTAGCATTTTAAAATGATAAACTTGGATTTGCAAACACAACGTGCCATTGGAACACAAGGCTGATGTTTGCAGACTATGGGTCTCTATACGCCTATATACATATTATATTTAAAAAAGTCCTGCTACAATAGTGCTTTTCAACATTGAAAATACTTTGTACCTTTGTATGATGTTATTTTAACGGATAAAAATATCATTTTTCTTAAAAATGACTAAACAGTTTGTTGACCCATCTGATGAAGTAAAAAGGGCTTTAACATTTAAAAGTCACTGATTGATTCTCCACAGTTTTTCTAGGCCAAGGGTTCAATCAGAATCAATAAGCATGTCTGCCTGTTGTAAAATGCTTCTTTGAAACCACACCGATAGAATGAACAACAGGTGGAAACCATTGAACACACTTTAGGAAAAAAAGCCAGACAACCATCGTTCTATGACTGCCCAAGTCATCCCATCTGTTACGTCCCCAGTGTGTGTGTATTGCTGTGTGTTTGTATGTGTTGCTGTTTGTTCCCCTTTTCATGCACAGGTGCCACCAATCCCATCAATCAAGTTCATCTCCCTCCCGTTATTCTGTTCAGCTGGTTCCTGCCCCCATCAACCAATCACATCCTTCCATCCGCAGTACAAGATCCCTCCATTCACCACCCCGTCAGATCTCTATCTCTTGTTCTCTGAAACTCTCTCTTGTTCTCTGGAAGCTAACTCTCTTGTTCTCTAGATCTCTTTCTCTCGTTTAGTTCGTTGTGAGCTGTGGTTGTTGATTTTAGTTAATTAGTTAGTTAGTTGGGGACTGTGGTTTGTTTTGTGTTGTTGCATGGTACCTGTTCTGATCACGTTGTTTGTTAGTCTTTGTAAGTTAAACCCTGGTGAATGTTTGTTTTCCCAAATAACCCTTTGTTTGTTTGTTTGTTCCCAAGGGGGAAGGGGACCGCACCCTGGGAGTGTGTAGGCAAGTGGCCCGCGGGCATACATTTTCCCGTAGGAGTACTTTGTCTATGCACACTAGGTAAGACCTGGGCGGACCACCCCTTGTATTTCTTAGCTTAGCCAGGGGAAGTTATTATTTCGGTAGGTAAGTGTTGGTTAGGGAACTTTCTGACACTTGCTTTCTTTGCTTTGGTACCGCCCAGCCCCTTTCCCCAATTTTACCGTGTTGTTTTATGTGGATCAATAAATCCCCTGCACGGTACCCTTGGTTGTCGTTGTCTTTCTCACTTGCACCTCACGACCCCATACCTTATTTCTATTATTTCACACGGGTGTGCACGCACAGCAGGGTGTTACGCTCCCTTGCCAAAAAGCGTGCGTAACACCATCCATTACCAGCAGAAGAGTGGAGTTGTTAGTGTCTGGTTCTAATTACTTCAGCTCAGATATCTGCAGTAATTGAAATGGATTAGTCTCCTAGGTCCTCTGAGGTTCTGTCACATAATGATTCATGCCAACATAATCCTTTGTAGTTGGAGTAGTATGTTCTACAATAAGTACTGCAATCCGATATGTATAGAACTGGTGTTCTGGATATATGGAACAAGAAGATAGTCTAATAGTTAAAATGTTAGACCAGTAACCGAAAGGTCACTGCATCGAATCCTTGAGTCAACAATGTGAAAAATGGGTCTCTGTGCCAATAAACTACTGTACCCTTGTTGCTCATGCAAGTCATTCGGAATAAGATCAGGTAATTGACAAAAATCTTTCCCTCTGTTTGTTTAATATTTAACATTTAGAAGTAGATTAAGGGGGTCAGGCCTTCTTCACCACAATTGATAGACAGAGATACAAAGCAAAAAAATAACAGACAGTCTGAGAAAGAGATAAAGACATACCAAGAATGATGGAGGGAGAGAAAATTAGAAAAAAAGCCTCTTGGTATAGACGCAGATACACTAGACGGGGACAGTGACAGAGAGAGTGAGAAGGAAACATCCGACAAGGATCTACGGATCTAGCCTTGACTAGAGCAAGGGGTGGAGAGGGGGATATGTATGAAGAGAGTTAAATAATAGCTGTCATGCACGGAGCAGAAGCAGGAGAAGAACACTCCAGGCCACGCATTAGAAAGAGAATCACCATTTTATCAGAGCACCATCCATCTCCCCTCCTCCCTCTGTTCTGTGACTCCCCCTGTGACCTCCTACTCATCTCTACTTCCTAATCAATTCAAAGGCCAAGAGAAGCATATGTTTGCATTTCCAAAGCAGGTTAAAAGAAAAGAACAGAAAACAAGCAAGGAAATACATTGTGTCACACATAACATTCCACACAAAAAGTCCAAAAAGAATAGCGTTTCAAACGTTGTACTTCTTATCACTGGCCTCTCTCTTCTCCTTGTCCTCACATGTTCTCCTACTCTTCTCTCCCCCTAGACTACACACCTGAGCCATTATGGTTCACTGTGGTACCGGATGCGGATGTACTGAGGAGAGTCAGTTGCACCATCCTGGTGTCATCCATTTAAGGACTCCAGAGAGGATGTGAGAGAACGGATACATCTGGTATTGTGTTGTAATAGAGGATGTCTTGCATGTGGATCTCTGCCTTTCTCTTGTTGACACTCCCCATCTTTATTTTCTGCAAGAATTCCAGTCAGGCACTTTAATATTGAATACTGTCAAACCAGCTCTGACAACACTGGCACAGTTCACACAGTCAACCTGTCTCTGGAGCAGACCACATTAGAAACCAATTAACACCTTGATTGACAGTTAATTAATCTAAAGTAAATTAAACTTGCCACAGTAACCTTGGGCGTGAAGACAGTGATGACAGTGGTGAAAGAGAGGGACTGATGTGAATAAAACACACACACACACTGGTATTGATGGTGCAGTGAGATGGATAGCTTAATCTTTTTTCTGATCACTTTTATGTCTAAATTACTGGTGTTATCTCTTTGAATGGGGCAAGAGAGTTGTCAGTTGCTGGAAATATGTTTGTATTACCGTAATTCTGAGTACCTGTAGTCCTCACAAGAAAAACAAACAAAAGAAAATGCTCACTACTTAGAAGATGTTTATGTTCTCAGGGAGGGAGATTTGTTTTAACAGTTAGGGATAGGTGTGAGTAGTTTGGGGTTAAGGATAGTGTTAGAAATTATGGGGGTTTCCAAAATGTTCCCTCACTAAAGTGGGTGGGGAGAGCAGTGTCATCTTCTGATGCTCTTACTCAACCCTGCTCTCCCAGAGTAAGGGGACCATATTAGAGGTTTACCCTCAGACCATCAGACTGTTGCACTGACTGACTCACTGTCTGGTGAGCACCACACCTCACTGACAGACCTGAACTTTGTGGCACACTCCCTCCACAGAATGTGTTCATACATGCTTTTTTTTATCTTCAAACGCTTTTCCTTCAGATAACTGCATTTTTTTAGGAACTGAGATGAAATATTTTTGTCACACCTGCAAAAATGTCTTCTGCTCAAGTTTGAGAACAATCAGTAGGAATTTTGTAAACCTCAACACCGAGAATCTTCTACATTTCAACCCCACCCAACCTCAAATATTTTTTTATACTTCCAACCTTTTTTGGTTTTCAAAAACAGCATTGGGCTTCTCTCCTAAATATAAGCATGGATAAATGTGTCTCTCCAGTGCGGCGTTGCTTTCTTTTGGTTGGTGTGACAAGACAAAGCTCTTCCTTCACGCCCAGCTGAATGTCTGTGATTAAAGAGACGACAACCAAAACCATCTGCTTGTCACACGCATCTGTCATCACAGAGCATTCGCCATCAGCAGCTCATCCGTCAACACAGGGAGCGGAGGATGACAGAGAGAAGGATGACGCGATTGGGTAAGGGGGGCTGGCAGGGATGCTGTCTCGGTTCTGATCTCGATGACGGACTCTCTCTCAGCATGGATGGGGGACAACGTCATCAGCTGTGCCGGTACCGTATCCACTTGAGATAGAGCTTATGGTAACATAGCGATTAACCAAAAGATTTTCAATGACCACATTTGGACTAGCCGCTGGTTTGTGTCTGCCTCGGGATTTTGGAGCAACTCATTCTTTTCTTTAGAGGACCAACCATGGAGCAATTACTGTTTTCATTGTCGACTTCACCATAAGAGTATCATTTTTTTCCATAGTAGTTTTTTAAGGTGATGAGTAAGCCTCAGAGAGGGGGTGAAAGAGAAAGACAGCAGGCATACAACATTAGGATCCTGGCACTTTTTCTTTCAAGTAAAGGTCCCCTAACATCAACCTCGACGACATTGTCCTTCACAGGGGAGGGAAAATCCGACTGAGTGATGGAACTAGTGTGACTCTGTAGCTACAAAGGAGAAAAATTCTCTGTGGAAACCAGCGATAATTCAGCAGATGACACACTTTCTACCATCCAACCTTTTCTACATTGTTTCCTCCCTTCATTCATACCTCAGCCTTCACTACTTCTATGATGATCTCTAATAAAAGTCACAGTCAGCAAACAGGCCCTAGGACATGGTGGTAAAACCTGCTATCATTCTTCATCCTCCCCATCTCAAGTCCTCTCCTCCTACTTCTCTCTCTGTCTCTATTGTTTCTCTCTAGAGCTCTCTCACTCTTTCTTTCTCTTCAATCCTGCCCTCCATCTGTAGGTGTATCGATTTAGCATGTGGTGTGATTGAGTCTCGGAGGTGTAATGTGGGCCCTTAGGTGCCTGCTGAATTGAGAGCCACATGAGTGATGGCCTCACTGCCCGCAGTCTGATACTCCCCTAGACTTCACACCACACATCCCATAACAGAAAACAATGATCACACCCTGTAGTTGACTCCTCCTCGAGTACACAGCATATAGAAAGGTCTTTTCCTAAAGGTGTCTACTGCTCATCTCTCCTCCACGCATCAAGAGAAAGTTGTTAAGGTCATTTCACAAAGTCTGCTACAACAGGCCTCCAAAATGCTTTATTGATAAAAGTTAAGAATAAAACGTCTGTCAATAAAGCAAAATATATATATATTTAAAACATCCCGTTGTGTGTTACTGGTAAAGGTGCCAGGTTTTTGGTTTAAACGATATAGGAAAAGTATGAAATAGCAATTTACTAACCAAATATGGATATTTCACCTGATGAAATCAAAATCAAATGTGCCACTGCTAATACAGCCGTGGCCAAACGTTTAAGGTTAAAGTATTGGCTTACACAAAGTTTGCTGCTGCAGTGTTTTTACATATTTTTGTCAGATGTTATAGCTATGGTATACTGAAGTATAATATCAAGCATTTCATAAGTTGACAATTACATTAAGTAAATGCGAAGATTCAATATTTGCAGTGTTGACCCTTCTTCTTGAATACCTCTGCAATTCGCCCTGGAATGCTGTCAACTAACTTCTGGACCACATCCTGACTTATTGCAGCCCAATCGTGCATAATCAGTGCTTGGAGTTTGTCAGAATTTGTGGGGTTTTGTTTTTTCACCTGCCTCTTGAGGATTGGCCGCAAGTTCTTAATAGGATTAAGGTCTGGGGAGTTTCCTGGCCTTGGACCCAAAATGTTGATGTTTTGGTCCCCGAGCCACTTAGCAATAATTTTTTTCTTATGGCAAAGTGTTCCATCATGCTTGCAAATGCATTGTTCATCACCAAACTGTTCTTGGAGGGTTGGGAGAAGTTGCACTCACTAGGATGTTTTGGTACCATTCTTTATTCATGGCTGTGCTCTTAGGAACAAAATTTGAGTGAGCCCACGCCCCTGGCTGAAAAGCAACCCCACACATTGTTCTTAGGATTCTTTACTGTTGGCATGACACAGGACTGATGGTAGCACTCACCTTCTCTTCTCTGGACAAGCATTATTCTAACCCAATCAGCATGACAGCGTGATCTCCAGCCTTGTCCTCGTCAACACTCTCACTTGTGGTAACAAGAGGACCACTGACTTGATGACAGCTGGTCCTTTTGTGGCAGGACTGAAATGCAGAGGATATGTTTTGTAGGAGTAAGTGCATTGTCATGGCAAAGAGGGACTTTGCAATTACTTGCAATTCATCTGATCACTCTTCATGACATTCTGGAACATACGCAATTTGACATCATAAAAACTTAGGGTGCAGACTTCGTAAAGATTACTATTTGTTTAATTCTCAAAACTTTTGGCCACGGATGTACACTGCTCTATTTAAGGGAAGAGGTCATCATCACAGTTTAGCGCAGGGGTGGGCAAATATTTTGGCTCGGGGGCCACATCAGGATTTTAAAATGAAATGGAGGGCCACATTTGTTTTTGTATTTGTTAATCATAATTGATCTGGAGGCCAGAAAAGGGCATTCCGTGGGCCGGATGGGACAGCCTCGCGGGCCGCATTTGGCCCTCGGGCCGTAGTTTGCCCACCCCTGGTTTAGCGGTTAGTCAATTAAATTAATTGAACTGTGAATCAATGTCTCCTGTTTTGGTGCAAATGTAACAACAGTTACACTGGAGACGTTACAGCCAAACAACCCTCAAAAAGGTAATGGTTTTGCAGGTGTTGGCCACAGACAATTGCTCTCTACTTACCACAGAAATCACTTTTATATCTGCAAGTATCAAACTGTTTGTGAAAGAAAACGTTGGTACACATCAATCAAAAGTGGAGAGACAGAGGAACGCTTCAATTGTTTAAATTTTTATCTGCCCCTTAGATCCCTTGATCCAGAGTCATCAGTAGCAATTGTGTTGTCATGTAAACAATCGCCAGAACAAATCGGTTTAAGCTACAAGCTCATAAATACCTCAGGAAGATGTGGGCGAGGCTTGTTTTTCTGTGACACCCCCACAACCAAAAGGTAAGCTAGGAGTACCTGGTCAAATGAAGCATAGCCTTCAACTCACATCCATATCTCCTGCATTTACAGATTTTTTTTTTTTAAATAGACAGTTCATGCAGATTGCTCTATGGAACAAGACAACTCGTTTTGGTTTTAATCAAGGACACCCACAAAACTGATCTACTATGGTAAAATTATGCACTGTACATTGTGAGAAAATAAATGTCATTAGATACATTTTTTAGATCTAAACGAAGCTATACCTAACACACATGAAAACAAATTATTCTCCAGATATTTTAGAGAACGTTTGGCAAAATCCGCATGAACGCCAAACAACACAGATTTCTCTTTCATTGTAATCTTTAATCGTTTTTTGTGTCACCTACAAAGGTCCTACAACTCCATATTAAAACATAATCTATGGAAACTCTATCATCAATTAAAAACGTGTTAACTTCGCATTAACCCAAAGTGTTAAACATGTATTATTTAATTTTGAGCTCTGAGCAAATAACTGAGCAAATAACTGTAAGCCTCACAAGTTTCAGCGGGATTTGTTGCCCATCACTACCGTACCGGCGATCTGAGAAAATCCAGTGTTTTTCTGTCTTTAAACTGTTTCAACGTTCTATTTGAAAATGTTTTTTTCAGATGTCTAAGCCTCAAAAACGTCCTTAACTTCAGGGATTTTGGTCCTCATATTGACAGACTCCAAAGGCAAACTTAAAGTATAGAATCAAGACTAACTCCCAGAATGACCATTAAGAGGAACATGGCTTGAGCTGAGCAAGGACAAATGTGTTTAATGAGGGAGCTTAGCAGGTCCTCTGGAAGCAGGCAGGCAGCACAGCCAAACCAGCTCGTGGTCTTATCAGCACATTACCATCTCTGCCAACCTGTCCTCCACTCACACCCCGTCCTCCTCGATGTCCGGCCTCACTCTGAAGAACTCCAATTTGCAGACGTCGCTCCCCAAGTACGTAACTGTTAAATTTTTCCAAAACTACAAAGGAACACTCCGGAATTGATCTGAATGTCGTTTTTAGGTCAGTCCTTTGTAGATCTCCATATAATAGGTGAAAGGTCAGTGCAGATTTTTAATAGAAATATTAAAAAGAAAACAATCAGCTAGCTACATTTTAGTTGATTGCAGACAAGTACAATTTCTGTTAAATTTTCATGGATGAAAGGGAACATATATTACATACAACAGAATACACAGATTGCATCCTAGAGGGGGGAAAACAATCCCAAAACACCCTATTGGCATCATAACATCCATATTAAAAGGCACAAATAAACAAAGGCAACATTGCCCAATGGGAAACTTGTGGGTAATCCAGTTATGGGGTCTAGTTCTTCAACTAGTGTCTATAAGTATTTAACATTAACAAACATTTCTGCATTATTGCTTGTGAACACCAGTGCATGTTGCTCTTTTTTGATGCACAAAGTGGTCCCACTTCTTTATACAGAATATAATGGTGTGAATCCAAAACCAAAATTATCCTAAATGCACTACTGTGAACATACTGTAATGACCTGGCTACGCGGAAAGGATCAATTGTCCAGACAGGGGATGAAGTAGAACCAACATTTCATTCTTACCTAACACCGGCTACTGTCTGGCCGTAGCCCACGCCAAACAAAATACAACCAACACGTTAACGTTAAACCTGCTAACATGAACAACCCCGGGCGAAAGACAAAGAGCGCCAAACCCAACCTGGTCTCATCACCCCAACTATTCCCCTGGCCAACCCCCCACCAAGGCTCTCTGCCAATCACCAGGATGCACGGCCTTCGCACCTACCAGGCATCCTGGGGATTGGCAGACAGCTGTTTGACAGACACACAGGTAACAGT
>JACXGK010013718.1:0-12530 GCA_016801125.1 Novumbra hubbsi
TAGTTTGAATCGACAAGGTGGTGTCGAAAACCAGGAAGCTAAGTAGGGTTGGTGATTATTGACGAGGGACAGGTGTGAGTCGTTGAGTGTGTGATTGGTGACTGGATGGTTTGGTACAGTGATGAGCACATCGCTCAAAGCCCCCAGGGGGCGAAGCAGAGGCGGAAAACGAGTCAAGTCAGGGGAAACCCTGACACTTAACTTAATAATCATTTCCAATGCCCTGTTTTTTTAACTCGTAGAGCAAAAATATGTTAACAATTTATTTTGGGGTGTTTTGTTGGGTATCTCCACTGACCTAAGTACCTTTTTTAAACAAATGATACAATGTGTTATAAAGCTTAACTAAATGGTATACACGACGCCCTTCAATTTACTTCATGTTACCCCCCAAAGGTATTGACTGCGAAACAACTTCTCATATTTTTATTGCCATATTAAATGATACTAATAGATACACAATGATCATGTATGCCATTTGTTCCTTCAAATTAAAGAAGAATAGAATGTATCTGTGGATTCTGGTCACATTTAAATCAGCACCTCCAGAATCAAACATGGGCAGACTCCACTATCTGGGAGAGCTACAGGTTTGTGGTGTAAATGTCTGTCCTTCCAATGTCTGACTGTGTTTCAGTGGTACTGGGTCAGCCTGGCTGGGGTGTGACCTACACAGCTCAGAGTATCTCTGCCTTGAAGGGGTCAACAGTGGATCTGTCCTGCTCTTACATGTATCCCAGCGGTACTGTCACAACAACATACTGGTTCACTAAGAAAGATGCTAATGGGAATCCCATTAGTCTGATGGAGGACCCAGACTACAAAGACCGTGTGATCTTCCATAGTGATGATAAGAATGTCCACAAAGTGACCATCACAGACTTGAGAAAGAGTGACTCAGTAACATACGCGTTCAGATTCATAACAGATGCAACAAGATATACGGGTTCTCCTGGAGTCTCTCTGTCTGTCTCAGGTACAGTAACATTCAATGCACTGGAGTTTAGTTGAATACACTTTTTTGACACATATATCATAACCAGTAACATTGAAACCAAGATACACTATTTGCACACTTTGGAAAACATTGTAAGATTTCCAAGGACACCCACCTTACCACTTTATTGTGTTTGTCTTAAAGTAGAGTAAAACCCAGAGAACTAGATGTATAATATCCCTTGTTATGTCACAGGCAAATGGGTACAAGGACTCACAAAGAAGACACACTCTTATGCAGCCATCTAACAATGATAACAGTTCACAAGTATTTGTGAACTGGAGAGAAAAACACAAATATGCCAGATTAAGAATGACATGTTTGACAGAAAAGCCACATAATCGGAATCAATGTTTTTGTAATCTGTGTTCATTATGGAGGAGCTTCTATAATTCACCTCATTTCAGCACAAAGAACAGTTGAAAACGCTGGGCCGTTCCAATACTGTAGGTAAACACTAACTCTCTCTAATCTCTAATGTATCCTCAACTGATTTGCTTTTGTTTTCCGTGACTGTTTTGATGGTGGGTGAAGATGACTGGACTGTGCTGTACTCCGCTCTGAGTATCTGTGCCTTGAAGGGGTCAACAGTGGAGATGTCCTGCTCTTACACATTTCCCAGTGGAACAGTCACGTCAACCTTCTGGTTCACTGAAGATACAAATAACAATCCTGTGAACCTGATTGAGGACACAGACTACACAGGTCGTGTGAAGTACCGCGATGAGAAGTACAAACACGCCCTGACAATCACAGACCTGAGAGAGGGTGACTCAGCTGTGTACAAGTTCAGATTCATAACAGATCAGGAAGGAGGGCGCTTCACTGGGGGTCCTGGAGTCACTCTGACTGTCACAGGTACAGTATATATTCTTTTTTTTATATATTCTTTTTTACTTTTCTATTAAGTCTGGGAAATAGTGTATACCCATAAAATATTAATATTGTGTAAAAATACTCTAGATTGTAATGACCAAGAAAATGTTATCTGGTGATATGTGGTGTTCATGATTGCTCAAGTGTCATGTAAATGTTACCAGTGACTGCTAGATATTATGCATCATCTCTTAACTCAGCACTTTGTCGATGCACCTTTGCCAGTGATTACTGTCTCAAGGGTTTTGGGAATGTAACTACACGATTGACTCCCCTATATTTGGGGAGTTTCCCCCGTTTGCCATTTTCACCCCGGAGATGTTGGATCAGGTTCCACTCAAGGCTCTGGCTGGGTCATTGAAGGACATTCCCAGCCTTTAAACCACTCCTGCAATGTCTTTGCCCACGGCATAATGCTGCCATCTTGATGCTTCACCGTAGGGAACTTGTACTGGTCCAAGCTGTGTCAGGGTTTTGGTACTGGGTTCTGGTACTGGGCAATCAATCAGGCCACAGCATTGAATCTTGGTTTCATCTGACCTTGGTCTGAGAGTTGTTATGTAGCTTTTTGGCAAACTCCAAGCAAGCTGTCATGTGCCTTTTGCTGAAGAGCGATGTTGTCTGGCCAGTATACCTTAAATACCTGACAGGTGGAGTTCTGCAGGGATGGGTTGTCCTTCTGGTATCTCCCAGAACAAGGACTTTCTACCCGGGTCCTCAGTTCAACTGGGCCACCAGCTAACGAGAGATCCTCGCGGTTCAGACACACTTCCATCAAAGAATGACGGAGACATCTAAGTGCTCTTCAGACGGCCTCCTCAACATCTGGGCATGCTGTCACTTTGATGTCCCAACGGTAGAAGCTAACAAAGAGAAGTGTGTGACAAATATTGTTTACTTGATTGAATATCCGCCCAGGTGGACTCCAGGTGAGTTGTAGAAGCATCTGAAGGACGATCGAAGGAAACTTCGCAGAATAATAGTTCTGTTTGGGATTTTTTTGTTTTTTTTTAAATACTCACCACACCTTTTAGTCTAATGCAGAGTTCCTAATATGGTTGACATGTTCACCATTACTTCACTCCCAGACACTGAACAGGAAGTGACTGGAAAGGCCAAAGTGTATATTGGTGTCTCAGTTTAGAATCCTGATTTGATCAATTTACATACTCTGCTTCTTTATCTTGTTTGCCTCAACAAAGATGTCTAACTTTGTCAAAATTGGGAACCGTTACTAAGATGATCAACTCAGCGTTTAACATTTATCTACTTCAGGTTTGCTGGTCAAGACTGCAGCTGCCACTGTGATAAATGGAGATAATGTGACTCTGACCTGTATCACCACATGTACTCTGATTGGTCACACCTACATCTGGTACAGGAACCAACAACTCCTCACCAACCAGGAAGTGAGTCTGCATCTAAACCCAGTCAGCAGTGAGGATGCCGGGAATTATTCATGTGCTGTAAAAGGACTTGGGTCTCTTCACTCACTTGAGGAGACACTCATTGTCAGATGTGAGTATTTCAATGGAAGTTATATTATCGCGGTGATGTGTTTAATGTCCTGCATAGCTCATAATATGTATGTCTTCCAGATGGCCCAAAGAACACCTCAGTGTCAGTCAGTCCCTCTGGTGAAATAGTGGAGGGCAGTTCAGTGACTCTGACCTGCAGCAGTGATGCCAACCCACCTGTGTACAAATACACCTGGTACAAGAAGACTGTAACCTCACCAAAAGCATCAGGACAGAGTTACAGCATCACTAACGTCACATCTGAGGACCATGGAGAATATTACTGTTTATCTGTGAATATATATGGACGTCTAAACTCTCCCCAGGTGTACATGAACATTAAATGTAGGCACACCTAATGTCATATATTCAACTTAACTAGTGCAATCCTATCACACCGAAAAACAAAAACTTCAAATATAACTTACGTTGGAACATTCCAGTGCATTTCCAAATTGTGTTATGTTACAGCCTTATTTAATTATGGATTAAATTAATCTTTTCCCTCAACATTGTGCAAACAATACTCCATAATGGCAAAGTGAAAAAAGTGTGTTTAATATTTCTAATAGATTTAATATATACATGTACATAATTATTCACAGCCTTTGCTCAATACTTTGTTGATGCACCTTTGGCAGCAATTACAGCCTCAAGTCTTATTGAGTACAAGCTTGGCACATCTATTTTTGGGCAGGTCCTCCCATTCTTCTTTGCAGGTCCTCTCAAGCTCCATCAGGCTGGATGGGGAGGGTCAGTGCGCAGCCCTTTACAGATCTCCCCAGAGATGTTTAATCGGGATCAAGTCTGGGCTCCGGCTGGGACACTCCAGGACATTCACAGAGTTGTCTCGAAGCCACTTTGTTATCTTGGCTGTGTGCTTATTTATTTATGTATTTTTGAAAGATTTGCAAACGTTTCAAAAAAGCGTATTTCACATCATTATTATGGAGTATTGTGTGTCAAATTTTAAGGACAAAATTAATTTGATCAATTTTGGAGTACGGCTGTAACATAACAAAATGTGGAAAAAGTGAAGTGCTGTGAATACTTTCCGGATGCACTGTGATTACTGGTTTAGTTATGCAATGAATGTAATTTATTGTTTCAAAACACTATGTTTTATCCAACTGTCTCCCAGATGGCCCAAAGAACAACTCAGTGTCAGTCAGTCCCTCTGGTGAAATAGTGGAGGGCAGTTCAGTGACTCTGACCTGCAGCAGTGATGCCAACCCACCTGTGGACAAATACACCTGGTACAAGAAGAATGTAACCTCACCAAAAGCATCAGGACAGACTTACAGTATCAATAACATCACATCTGAGGACAGTGGAGAATATTACTGTGAAACTGAGAATGAATATGGACGTCTAAACTCTCCCCCAGTGCATGTGAACATTGAATGTAAGTATGCCTAACTTTTGTTATTTAATTTACCCAAAGCTACCATATCACACACATTACCTGAAGCTCCATTGAAATCATAATGATCATATGAAGGAAATAGTACATTAATTTACTTTAAAAGTTGTGTGATGTTCAATAATTTATCAGTTGTGTAATGCTCTCTCAAAACACTGTATTGTATTCCACTGTCCCCCAGATGGCCCAAAGAACACCTCAGTGTCAGTCAGTCCCTCTGTTGAATTAGTGGAGGGCAGTTCAGTGACTCTGACCTGCAGCAGTGATGCCAACCCACCTGTGTACAAATACACCTGGTACAAGAAGACTGTAACCTCACCAAAAGCATCAGGACAGAGTTACAGCATCATTAACATCACATCTGAGGACAGTGGAGAATATTACTGTTTAGCTGAAAATACATACGGACGTCTAAACTCATCTTCTGTGTCTGTGGACGTTCAATGTAAGTACACTTTACCATATGGTGTAGGTTGTGTAACACGAACCGTACAGTAAAATGGTAACTGTTTATATGGCTTCACAAAAAACAGAACTACCCAGGCCGTTTCAAAAATCACGGATACCATGTCAGGTGGCAATAGACTTATATATGTGTGTGTACTTATCAGCAGCGCTACCGAACTTGACTATGAGGATGACTAAGTGATACCATCGTAAACCTTATGGAAGTAATACAATGTTTTCCAATCCAGTAATACAGTTACAATACAGAACATAGGTACAAGTGTTTGGGTAAATAGCGAGCTACAACACAACATGTTGGGAGGACTCTTTAAGGATGACAAACTCCTAGAAATGACTCTATCAACTTATCACTAAATCAACGCAACATTACCGAAAGGTTAAGGTGTTTCCACCAGTTTTTGTCAGACATGCAACAAGGACAAACATTTCCTCAATGTTCTTGTAAAGTGTGGCCCTTAACCTGTACAGTATAATAAAGCATTTTAGACTATTCAGCTCTTCGTGGGGAGAACAGGGGACATCCAAACACTACAAATAAGTATCTACTATTGTGCATTTAGTTACATTCCAGTTCAGTCAGAGTTTCACACCTCCCAGGAGGGTGGGGTTGATGGTGCACAACAGGTGTTCCAGGTCTGTAGGGAAGCAGATGTGGTGCCGGACCCCTGATTAACACCACCAAGGGTGTGATAGAGAGGCCAGGCGCTCCACTTTGTCCGATTAACTTCCACTTTTCCTCAACAGAATCTGTCATTACACTACAATGTAACTGGTACATTTAAGATATAATTGCATGTTCCACTATGCAATCTAAAGCCATAAATTGTTTGTAAACTCTGTATTGTATCCTGCTGTCCACCAGATGGCCCAAAGAACCCCTCAGTGTCAGTCAGTCCCTCTGGTGAAATAGTGGAGGGCAGTTCAGTAACTCTGACCTGCAGCGGTGATGCCAACCCACCTGTGTACAAATACACCTGGTACAAGAAGACTGTAACCTCACCAAAAGCATCAGGACAGAGTTACAGCATCACTAACATCACATCTGAGGACAGTGGAGAATATTACTGTGAGACTGAGAATGAATATGGACGTCTAAACTCTCCCCCAGTGCATGTGAACATTGAATGTAAGTATGCCTAACTTTTGTTATTTAATTTAACCAAAGCTACCATATCACACACATTACCTGAAGCTCCATTGAAATCCTAATGATCATGTGACGGAATAAGTACATTAATTTACTATAAATGTTATGTGATGTTCCATAATTTATCAGTTGTGTAATGGTTTCTCAAAACACTGTATTGTATCCTGCTGTTTACCAGATGGCCCAAAGAACCTCTCAGTGTCAGTCAGTCCCTCTGGTGAAATAGTGGAGGGCAGTTCAGTGACTCTGACCTGCAGCAGTGATGCCAACCCACCTGTGTACAAATACACCTGGTACAAGAAGACTGTAACCTCACCAAAAGCATCAGGACAGAGTTACAGCATCACTAACGTCACATCTGAGGACAGTGGAGAATATTACTGTGAGGCTGAGAATACATACGGACATCAAAACTCTCCCCCAGTGCATGTGAACATCGAATGTAAGTACACCTAAATTCTGTTATTTAATTTACCCAAAGCCACCATATCACACACATTACCTGAAGCTCCATTGAAATCATAACGATCATGTGGAGGAATTAGTACATTATTCTACTACACAAGTTGTTTGATGTTCCATAATACATCTGTTGTGCTATGCTTTCCCAAACCACTGTATTGTATCCAACTGTCCACCAGATGGCCCAAAGAACCCCTCAGTGTCAGTCAGTCCCTCTGGTGAAATAGTGGAGGGCAGTTCAGTGACTCTGACCTGCAGCAGTGATGCCAACCCACCTGTGTACAAATACACCTGGTACAAGAAGACTGTAACCTCACCAAAAGCATCAGGACAGAGTTACAACATCACTAACATCACATCTGAGGACAGTGGAGAATATTACTGTGAAGCTGAGAATACATATGGATGTCTCAACTCTACAGCTTTGATGATCATTGTAAAAGGTTACATTTTTATATTAAAATACTATTCTACATTAAATACTAGTAAAATATTTATATGTATATATAAACAAAATGCCATGTCACATCAGACCAAAAAAGTTCTTTCTAACATTGTCAGTTGCCATATTTTCTTCCTGTTAGTTTGCATCAAAAACAAGGACATTTCTAAGTGACCCCAAACAATGTAATAGAATCATATATAAATATACCTGGTTTGAATTTGTATTATTGTTTGACAGATAAACTTTTGCCAGCCTATTCAATGGCTTTAGTTTGAATTCCAGGTGTCTAAGACCTTCCCACTGTCACGGTTGAGGGCAGGAAACAGGAAGTTGGCGCAGGCAAGCCCCAAATGTGACCCATCACGGGATCTGTCACACCCTTCATTAAGTAGCAAAAAAAAAAAAATGGTCCACCTGCAGAACTGAGGGCCAAACTGAAACACAAACAAGAAACCACACAGAGTGTGGAGTAACAGGAATGTATATAGGATCCCCAATTCCAGGCTACACAGTGCAGCTCTCTCTAATTGGGGACAACAGAAACTAAAGAGTGGAGATGCCTAGAGCTCTTGACTGCGCTTAAAAGACACCCATAGAGATACCTAGAGGCCCTGACTAGCCTCACCAGACACCCATAGATATACCTAGATGCCCTTACTATCCTCACCAGACACCCATAGAGATACCTAGAGGCCCTGCCTATCCTCACCAGACACCCACAGAGATACCTAGAGGCCCTGACTATCCTCACCAGACACCCATAGAGATACCTAGATGCCCTTACTATCCTCACCAGACACCCATAGAGATACCTAGATGCCCTGCTTATCCTCACCAGACACCCACAGAGATACCTAGAGGCCCTGACTATCCTCACCATACACCCATAGAGATACCTAGAGGCCCTGACTATCCTCACCAGACACCCATAGAGATACTTAGAGGCCCTGACTATCCTCACCAGACACCCATAGAGATACCTAGAGGCCCTGACTATCCTCACCAGACATCCATAGAGATACCTAGAGGCCCTGACTATCCTCACCAGACACCCATAGAGACACCTATAGAGATACCTACCCATAGCGACATAGTCAGGACCTAAAACGTGCAGTGCCGTGTTTTTGAAATATTTATTTACTATGCTATATAATAAGTTTATTGAAACATGTCTTTTACTCATCTCATATCACTTTTCTATTTAAGGAGAACTAACATCATTTAGGAGTTCAGCTGGAACAATCACAGTTGTTGTTCTGTTTCTCCTACTCTGTCTCTTTGGCTTCATGCGGTTCAGGTGAGGGAATTTATTCATTTGAGATTTAATTACACAATTGTTTATATGCATTCATATGTATTCATTCCTTTACAAAAACAGAAAGAAGGCCTTCAGATTCACAGCAGGCCAGGGACAGGTGAGTTTGTTGAATGTGATCAATGCTTGTGTTTTGTGGGACATGTCTTCATGTTGTCTGTCCGTCTACCCAGCAGAGAGATTCTGTCTGTACGAACATCTCAATCAAGGACCTGGCCCTCGCCTCAGAAGAGACAGCACACACCACGGACGACTGAGAGGTGAGTCTGTTGAGTCCGAAGATGCGTGCGTCGTGCCGCCATCTTGTCTGTCCTTTCTGTGTGTGGAAACAAACATGGAGGTCAGGGTCCCTTCTTCAAAAGATCCAGACATCACAGTTTTGGGTGGCCTGTTTTTTGCTAGAGCTGTCCCCAACAATGCACATTTTAGCCCTGAAATTAACTTGTACCGTAAATTAATATTGATATTTTACTTTGTATAGAAACAATACTTTCCTTGAATTAAACTATGATCTTTATTTGAAATTAGACATCTCTAGATTTTTTTCTATGATCCTAAAGGACTATTTGGCAATGTTGTTTCTGACTGTTCTGAATGTGTTCCAATTAGGTTTCTAGGACCCTAGTTAAATGTAGTGTACTACAACAGTAATGGTGAGACATTTGGTACCCAACCTCTGTTTCATTTGACCTTGATTCTTTTTAGATTGACAGCGGCTCAAGTAGCTAAAAAGGAACCCTCTATTAAATACAGGCTCCAAACACAGAACCCAGAGGAACCTTCCATTATCTACATCATCAGGCTACAGGCACAGAACCCAGAGGAACCCTCCATTATCAACATCATCAGGCTACAGGGGCAGAACCCAGAGGAACCCTCCATTATCAACATCATCAGGCTACAGGGGCAGAACCCAGAGGACCGGAAAACAACAAGACATGAATTATGTGCGATTTAAACAAAAGAAAACATAAACACAAATATCAAGTCGAAAAGACGAGCAGTCGGATAAAAAACGTCGTTCTTTTTAATTGTATTTTCCAATTTAAGACAGCACATGCGTTGTTGACTGTAGTTATTAGTTATTGAGTGAACTGTTTTGTTGAAAGTCATGTCATATCCACAGTACTACACAGATAATGTAGCTACCTTCCGGGCTAATTCCCCATGACAACCTCCCCTCTCCCCTTCAGGGTCTATGACATAACAGTTCTTGGTACATGTCTGACCATCACATTGTGTTCGTATTTCTAAGTCCATTCAGGTGCATGATGGGCTTGTGTTATAGTTACAGGACATGTGTGTTTTCAATGCAAATGAACGCTATGTAACTGACCCACCTGAACCCAATTCTGACCATATGCAATACTTACTTAACTTCAATGCCCTGCTTGTTTAACCATTCAACATTACAAAGCATGTACAGTGTGCCAATGCATTACTAAAGTGTTACTTTTCCTAGCAGTAAACAAATACCTGCTTCTCTGTGGGCTGTCTATTCATAATCCAAATTTGTCTAATCCATGATTGGAAATGAGTATTACAAAGACCAATAAATCACTTGCAAAGTATTTGCTAACACATTACACGTGTGATTTTTAAATCTTTTTGTTTACGTTTTAGTTAAAATATTGGCATAAGACCAACATTATTTAATCTAAACAGAAATTTATTCTAAAATGCTTACCATTTTTTTTTTAACCAAGCAATATGAAATGCTAAATAAATGTCCAACTCCATAGGTGAGTATTCCTCCAGGGGCATATAATGAAATACAAAGCAAACAACATGTAAAATAATTGACCATTCAAAAACATTATTTAAAATGCATAAAACGCGACTGGACATGACGTTTAGGCAGTCTACATTATTACAAATCTACATAAAGCAACGTTTTAAACGCAAAATAACAAATAACATTCAAAATCTAAAACCAGTTGTAATAAGACCAAAATCTGTTTTTTTATTGAATAAGATATTTGATAAGATCAACTTTAATACAAAACAACCTGACTGTTGCAGCTCACATTTTGTCATCAGTTCTCATTGGTTTCATATCCTGTGAGTTCAGGTTTTGTTCAGGTAGTTCTTCATTCAGGTCTTGCTGGATTCAAGCCACGTTGTGTTCAGGTTTTGCAGTATTTATGTCTTCTTGTGTTCAGGTCTGACTGTATTTAGGTCTTGTTGTGTTCAGGTCTGTCTGTATTTATGTCTTGTTGTGTTCAAGTCATGCTGTATTTGTGTCTTGTTGTGTTCAGGTTTTGCTGTATTAATGTCTTGTTGGGTTCAGGTCTTGCTGTATTTATGTTACATTGTGTTCAGGTTTTGCTGTATTTATGTCATGTTGTGTCATGTTGGATCTGGGTTTGTAGAAAAAAAGAGTGATCTTCTTCAGCTACTTTTTTCGTTGCTGGTCTGAAGAAAGAAACAGAAATTAAACAGAAACTGTGTCCCAAACGGCAACCTATTCCGTTTGTAGAGCACTACTTTTAACCAGGGCCTTTATGGCCAGTAGACTACTTGGAAGTCAGCCCCTCAATCAGCCATCGTATTCAACATTACGTGGTCATGTCCTAGGTTTCTATTACTTAGTTCCCCCATTTTGGAGTAACAAAAGTATTTGATAAGAGTACCTATTATTTAACAGAACCTAGTGGTGTTTAGTATTCGATTGCATGAGTTATTTTTTGGGGCATTTTAGGGGATCTCTAGACAGGACAAGGTTCCATAAAATGTCTTGGCCATGTTTGAGATGTTTCCATAAACAGACTTTTCCTGATGGAGAAAAGACAGATGAGATGAAGACGTGTTCAACAAAACATAAACATCTAAGTTATCTTTATCAGATTCCACAGACACACTTTCCAGTCATCTGTTGAATTTGCTGTCTGTTTTACAGCCGGGGCCAACAGTCACATAATATGGGACATGTATATGTCTTCAGGACAGACCAATGAAACATCTATGTCTTCAGGATAGACATATGGGACATCTAGATGCCTAAAGAACAGACATCTGGATGTCTTCAGGACAGACATATGGAACCTCTGGATGTCTTCAGGACAGAGAGATGGGACAGCTGGATGTCTTCAGGACAGACAGATGAGACAGCTGGATGTCTTCAGGACAGATAGATGGGACAGCTGGATGTCTTTGAGACAGATAGATGGGACAGCTGGATGTCTTTGGGAGTGATTTGGGACATATTTCTACTAGAAAATTGTTGGCTATGTTGTTGATGTTTTTAAGACTGAATTGATTCCATAAAGCTGTCAATGTTCTTGTTTGTGAATATGAGCAATATTTGTTATACAGAAATGATACGATTATTAAATGTCATTATTCTTGACCAAATATAGCTACTAAAAACCCAACATTCTCACATCACTCAAACTGTTCAGATTGCTACACGCTCAACCTGATGATTCAGCTGTCAGTAAAGACACTTGTTATTTTTATTAATATATATGTTTATGTAGACTGATGAAAAGATAGAAAGATCAAATCATAAGAAACCAAACCCCACCTGTCACAGACAAGAGAAATACCACACACACGCTTCCTGACTTCCTCAACACCAACACCAGCAGGCAAGGGCCCAACAGAAACATGTTAATGGTGAAATATGCCCTAAACATTCAAACACAAAACAGTTCAGGGTCCACGGCACCATATGAATCCGGAAGGAGTCCGGTATTCTGCACTCAAATTCTTCTGCCTCTGTGCTGCCACCCGGTGAGTAGATTCTGTAATTACATCAATTTAAAGACAGCATCAAGGTTGTTTAATTAAATGCTCCATTGGACCCTGAACACAACAAGACCTGAACTTTAACTGTGAATTATAGACTGGGTGCTTCACATCCTGAATGCTGATTGTC
>JACXGK010013719.1:0-12585 GCA_016801125.1 Novumbra hubbsi
CCTTGGTAAAAGACCTAGAGTGTGGGCCTTGGTAAAAGACCTAGAGTGTGGGCCTTGGTAAAAGACCTAGAGTGTGGGCCTTGGTAAAAGACCTAGAGACTGGGCCTTGGTAAAAGACCGAGAGTGTGGGCCTTGGTAAAAGACCTAGAGTGTGGGCCTTGGTAAAAGACCTAGAGTGTGGGCATTGGTAAAAGACCTAGAGTGTTGGCCTTGGTAAAGGACCTAGAGTGTTGGCCTTGGTGAAAGACCTAGAGTGTGGGCCTTGGTAAAGGACCTAGAGTGTGGGCCTTGGTAAAAGACCTGGAGTGTGGTCCTTCTTGAAAGACTTAGTTTCAAGAGTTTCATTTGTAGTAAAAAAAAAGACTTACTTGAGGGAATTGTGATCCAGGAAGATGTGATCCAGTTCTAGCAGGGCTGGATGGCTCATGACTCTCGTCTTATAGGGTGTGGTGCCTCTCCTCAAGGAGAGCAGCGACTGACAGAACTTCGACCCCATCTCCTCCAACTCCCTCGTACCCGTCTGCAGACCCTGAAACACACAGGATGAGAAACAGATCCATTGGCATTAGGAAATTTGTTTGCCGTTAGCAATGCAGAAGTTAATAGCCGCCCTATTTCTGCGGACAAAGAAGAACAAATCTATCAATATTTATCTAATATATTCCTGTACGACCAGTTGAACTGCTGCTCTTATGCACAATGTCTGTAAGCTAAGTGGTAATGGTCATGTAAAAATACTTTTTATTTATCCTTCAGACCATAACCAATTACTGTGTTGTGTAGAAAGTCTAATAGTTTTATTAATACTTAAGTAGCAAATGTCATAATATGTCCTAATATCATAATGTCCTATAAAATGAATCCTTTTTTACATCTGTGATCTTCTCATTAACCTACAAGTTATGCATGTAAAGAACCAGCACCTTTCAGAAATAAGCGTTTGTATATTTTGCCGGGGAATTTCATAATGTTATAATGATAGCAAATAATTGCTCGACAGGCAGCTACACCTGCTTACTGAACCATGTTATTAGCACGTGCACATTAGAAGCTACTCCGAAGGGACACGGTTATGCAAATCAACGAGCTGATGACACATGACACGATGACGAAACTGGCTGGGTGAACCTGGCTGGTACCGATTGGCTGGTAAGACGTGTATCCAATAGGCCTGATCGGTTGTATCGCTTCGGCGAAGGGTCTGAAAAGGCTTCAGCATCAGATGCTCTGCATGCAGTCTCCTTAGCGCACGTGTGATGTCTTCATACACAATCGCCTTAATGGCAAAACAAATAGTGTAGCAATTTTCCAGATGACTCTCCTCCTCTTTAATCCCGTGTTTAGGCCATGCTTTCTTTCCTTGCATCCAATATCCTTTTCTCCTCCCCCTGTAGGAACCATGTCACAGCAGATAAGTGGAACGCTTGTTCTGTGCTCCGCATGAACAATGAGGCTGCGTTGAGAACCACAGAGGTGGGTGCTGGGCCCGAGAGGAGAAAGTTATGACACACGGGAGTGTGTGTGTGTGTGTGTGTGTGAGATTCTGCATGCAGATGTGTGTATTGTTTTTGCATGTGTGTGTGTGTGTGCGCGCGTCCACCACTTCCAAAAACACCCTACATGGCACCAATAGGATTTGTGAGTGGAATGCAGGCCAAGCCTGGAAAAATGAGTGGTACATAGTGTGCAAGGGATAGCGGTTCAATAATTTAGAGTGCAGAAGAGGTTTACATGTGAAGAATGCATAAGCCCTGACTGTTTGCTGGGGAAGGAAAATCAATTCTTCCCCTGTTTGCATTGTCGAGGCAACATTGACCATTTCAATCGCTGCCTTGCTTCAGCTCTGCGGCTCTTCAAAATGTCAAACTGTTTGGCACCAGGATGTGTCACGTAATTAAAACGCTTTTCCTTTTTTCGTTTAGGCTCATTTAAACACGGTATTTCGAGAGGGACCACGGATATGTATAATGGAAAGGAATGAACGTTAATTAGCAATTTCCGGAACTAATGTAAAGGCTAATCAAAGGAACAAAGTATCTGAAACATCTGTGAGCACAAACTGCTCCCCAAATGACCAAGGATACTCTATCTGAAAATATGAGCATTGGCGATACCCCACACGGATTGCAGTAGACGGAGCAATAAAAAAAAAAAGTTCCCAACAAACCTGGTGTTTGGCTATTATGAACAATTAACAATAGCCCTTTAGCTGCCAAGTGCCAACTAAATCAAGGAAGGAAAAAGACATGAGAGACAGCAACTCTGTTTGGACCACTAGCTCCCTCTACCCCCTTCTAGAACAACTGCAGGGTGTCTTACGTTTAACTAATGGCTCTCATAGCCCTTAGATGCCATTTGAAAAATGGATTATCAACCAGGTGTTTCGTAATCTAGGTAAAATGGTTGCCCAGGGACTACACTTAAAAGAATACAACTGGATTTATTATGCAGTCTTCGAACTAGGCCATAACTGTACTTCATACAGTAGGCAGTTCTATCGGTTGTACTGTATGATACAACCCTTTACACGCGTGGAAATCTCAGGTGATGTGGCAGGGAACCCTCGAGTGTCTATGTTGTACAGCTCGTGGAAAGAATTTAAAACTGCCATTGGTGGGATTCAAACAGACACGATGGTGAAAGCCTTAATAGTAAATGAAGGTGATGAGGGCAGTAGGTCTCTTGTGCAGCTATCTGAGACTCCTGGGTTTCCCGACATGTCATTGTGTCCAGGCCACAGATGTTGGGGAAGGTCTCCACTAATTTCCTTGTTCTTGAACAGAGTGGGCCTTCATAACATCCCAGCTACTGAGTGGAAACACTAACTGCCTGATGAAGTAATTAACAGGTTAGGACAAAAGTCTACACATGCACCCAACACACACAGACACACACACACACACACATGTGCGCATGTAGCAGAGGAGGATTCTGTCTGGGATTTGACATTTCCTCAATCTTTTAAAAGGCTCTGTCATCATGACTTCCATTTGATATTAGATCCTGATGAATATTGGATGGATTCTGACTACTTCAGTGAAAGACTGACCTTCAGAAGAGATATTCTGTGGTCAGAGACCTGGTGTTTGAAGTGCACAGGCCCCCTTGTCCTGTAACGCTGGTCTCAGTAGGAAGGCTAGAAGTATGGATGTTTCATACAAAACCCTAATGTGAAGTCTATGCATTTTCAGTTATGAAACAAAACCAAAATGTTTTGGGGCATCTTGACACTCTGACAAAGTTTTATGTTAAAAATGAATAACCCAAATTTAAAGATTCCGGGAATTAAGCAGTTAGTCTATTTGCACAGACTCCAAAGTACTGGTTGATAATTTTTTTGTCTGTGTGCATTATGAAAAAATTTTGCGTAGCGTATGCTAATATACCTGAAGATTTCCAATCATTGGGCTAATGCTAGTTGCATTTTCAGGTAAAACTGCCTCTGATTTTGTGTAGGAAAGAGATGCCTAATGATGGTACCCCACATATAATCTCGGAAAGTACCATACAAGAAATGCAGCAAGAAAAAGGAAACTACAAATTCTAAATATTTTTAGTTTTGCTCTGTACTCGTGTCTAAATTCATGGGTTTTCCTGGGGAAAATGGTACTTCATTAATTAGATGTAAAAAAAAAAAACTAGTCAGCAGAATTTCTGCCTCTCCAGCTAGAGTTAGAATCTTTGTGTTGCAACTGAGATTCTTTTAAAGTGTCTTTTCTATTTGAATAGACAATCGGATTGGAAAAAGAAATGCAGTAGCATGGTGGTAAAGGGAATGATTCAGTGGAAAGGAATATGGGATACATTTGTCCCAATTCCCATAGCTAGTTTCTAGGTTTTGACTGATCCACATAAAGTAAAACTATTTCAAATGTAATATTAGCTGTAAGCACATATTTTGACAGGCAATCATCTTGACAACAAATCAAACACAATTCCTTGATGTAATTAGCTCAGGCCAAGAATCCCCTTTGAATTATCCATATTTGTTCCGGCTATAGGAATTGTAGAGATTTGCAATTCAAGCCAGAGGAAATTCAGGACACAAAAACAATAAACTCTGTGAAGGATGGAAGTGCAGAACGTATGTGGACTCTAACCACCAACCATTTCATGCTGATAAAGAACCTGACACATTAAAAAACTATGAAACTCCCGACTGGCCTTATGGGAACAGCCAACGTGTCTGCAAAATGTATCATTGTCGACAAAACAAAATCTGCAAAGACAAGGTAAAATCCTGTTCTGTGATCTGTGTGCAAAAATCACGGTCGAAGCCAATATGTGCAAATACTGATAGAAAAGCCATAAACGCATATTTGTGTTATGGCCCACTGCCACCACAGCGTGAAAATCATGTTCAGATAACAGGCATGTGAAATACTTTACGATGCACTTTTTAAAAGTCTTTTATACCTTTGTGGTGGTTCATTGTAGAGGACTAAACTTAATTTAATTTCCACCAAACATTGAGTGTACGCTATCATCTGCATTTTATTTGGTTAAGGTAAATGGAAACCTAACGGCAAAGGCGTTTTCTTTGTTTACTGTATCATACACTCAGTCATATCATACAGTAGTAAAAGGCACATTGTTTATATGTACATAAGAGTCAATTTGAAGGAAACCGAGTAGATTTTCCCTGAAGAAATATCCTACTGGTAGAATAAAACTGGTCCTTATCTGTCCTGGCTACAGTCAAACCCCGGCAGTGCTAACTCAATGGTGAGTTACTCCCGACAATGACCCAGTCTCTGATTCCAAGACTGTCAGAGGATAATTAAGCTCCTAGTCCTTGACGAATCCCTCAGCCAATCCCCCGTTTCACACAACCTGCTAATTGGCATGAATTAACAGTGAACTGAGGTCGTTTCTTCACTGCCTGCTCAGGCAACACATTAAAGAACAGAGAGAGAGAGAAAAAGGGGGAGAGAGAGGGAGAAAGAGTGAGAGAGAAAGGGAGAAAGAGGGCTCACTTGAATTCACTTTGCAGTCTAATGGTCTGCCAGACTTCTGACATGGCCTGACGATATTAGTACAGACTTTTTAATCAAGAAACATTCAGGCTTTTGCCCAGCCCTAAAGTACATGTAGCAAACATCTGGCCTGCCACCTGCTCGCTAGGCCATCCTAATGAAAAGTCCGATTTTCTCATCCATTACATTATATCCTCCCGAATTCCACTTCTGATCAAAGAACCAACACGGCAACCGCCAGTGAGTTCTACTCTAGCCAGCTGGACTCAGTCTTCTAAGTAATTGACTGTGCTACAGAGAACATGAAGTAAAAACTATGAATGGCTTCAAATTACTCTCATTGCTGTCAGAATGAGCTTGCATTACTCTACAGAGATGGTTCCATCACTGATGGGGGTTTTAGTCTCATTGGAACCAGGAATTGTGCCATAAATGTAACATAGATGTTTTGGGGGGATAAAATAGAGTACTTAAATGAACTCGTAATGACCAACCTAATCTTGCTGATATACTGTACATAATCCTCATGGTACACGGACATGCTTTGAAAGTGACCTCTCCTGTACTCAACTCTTTTTCTTCATGCCCCGAATTCACTCCGCTACAGAACAGCCTGTACCACATTTCAATAAAAGGTGCAATGGAAAGTTATAGCATAGATGTACCTTACAGTAAGACATTACCACCAAGGTCAAGATGAACCGTGGGCATAAATGGACCCATGGAACTCATCACGAAAGAGGAAGGTATTCTGGCAATATGCCCAACCATCCACTTTGCCTCTGCAGCCCAATTGAATGTCTCTTATTTCTGATGGCGCGAACATTACTGGATGTATAATGTGTTCGGCAAGGTTGTTTTGCCCAACTGATGGATCATAAGGCGGATGTTCAGTACTTACTAATAGGCAAACGCTGTTTAAAGAGGGTACGAAAAGACCAAATAAAAGAGGATGATATGTGGCTTTCTATTATGTTTATGCGAAAGGAGCATCTTAACAACAATAAAACATTATTCGGCTTGGAAGGAAAGGCGGGCAGAATGGGGGAAATCCCCAGGGAGGCGCTGGATGGTGGCTTTTAAAACATGATTACAAACCACATGTGACCCAATCAGTGGCGCAATAAATGATCATGACCTAATGCAGGCTGTAATGAGGAGACAGAGAGCGGGGAGGCTTCTCCGCCATTAGCAGCATTACCAAAGACGTGGGGGCGGTAGAGAGAGACCGGCGGGCCACAAGTATTGTCAGTCTTGCGGGTCTTTCAAATAATGCACCATTCCATCTGAAAAACGGTCGAAATTAAACCAGCTTTTGATATTTACCTATGAACTTCTTATGTTTCACAGACCAAAAAATCTGAATCGTTTACTAAATTGTAGCTTATTCTTCAAATATATCCTAAAATGGCCCAGACATTATTACTGGCACATCAAACATCATACATAATTAGATTTCAAGGAGGGGATTCTCCTTAACTTTGGAACTGAACTTACCACAGCGAAGTTACAGGTGCGTGTAGCATGAAAATGACTTATTCAACCAGTTTGTATAGAGTAAAGGAGTCATTCTCCTGCTTTCCCAAAACAAGGAGGAGGTTCAGTAATATTTCTGGGGTTGCTCTGCTCCCTCCGGCACGGTCAATGGCATTGTGCAATCAGGAGAATACCGAGGCATTTGACTCTGAAGTGTACAGAGGAAGGGGATGTTGGAAGGGATAGAGAAGGATCCATGGGTTTTCTATAGACTGATTGCCATGTTCCAAGGATTACTGTCATAGCACAGCCTTTCATTTCGCATTAAACCACCACATTATTGTTTGGTCAAAACTACTGTCAATGTGGGTCAATCAAATCGATCAAACTGAGCACATTTTCCAAGACATTTGTTGATACTGTTCATGAAATAAATATGTAAATTAATAAATAAATAACGCGCAGGGCCCTACTAGAGAAATGCAATGTCATAAATCGATTAGCATGCTGACGTGAGTTTTTTTTTTTACACAACAACAGAGCTAAATCACTCAAAGTGGCAACAGTTTCAAGGCAGTCAAGTGTCTGTGGTACACTTTAATGTGGTCAAATGTTGATCAAACTGTTGATCAATTCATCTTAATTGTGATAAGCGAGCCATTTCCCTCTGGTATGGATTGTTGGCACGGTCGAGCGGGGCTACAGATTCATGTATGGAACAATAGAGAGAGAGACGTGATGCAGCTCGAGAAGACGACACTTTGTTACATTTCTACCATACGATTAGAACTCAAAGGAGGCGCAAGTCACATCGTCGAGTCACAGGTGGGCGACAACCAGATTGGATACCTTCAGCACAAATAAGGAGGAATACAACGCATCCGCGCATCACGAAAAGGCTAAGCTTCTCAGTCCATCGAGCACAAGGAACCGGCAGTAGGGGACCACGGCCATTCAAAACAGCCAAGCGCCAAGAGCGCGGACCAACCTTGAGGACCCCCTGGTCACAGCCGTTGTAGGTGCTCTCCATGGTGTAGCTCCGAAGCACCCCCATCTCCCTCCAGACCACCACCCGGGCCGTGGCCTCCCTGGACTTCTCCACCAGGTAGCTGCAGCTGTTGAAGGAAAACGCCGGGGCTATCCGGTCCAGGGTCTTGGGGATGGTCTGTGAGAGACAAGAGGCGGGCCGTTGAAGCCGGCGACGCGTTCGGCACGTCGGCCCACTCCACGCCGTCTACTGATAGTCACCCTGTATCCCGGATCCTCCTTCACGGTGGCGGTGTTGACGGTCGACCCCGACTGCCACACCGTCTCTTTCACACTGCAGCCATACAGGAAGACGTTCTTCTTCCGCGAGTGGCCGTGGTAATCACAGAACACCTGCGGGGGAAACGTGAGGCTAGCTACAGGAGCAGAGGATCTCTCCCTCTCTCTCTCTCCCACTCATTTATACAAACACAAGTGTATTTGGAAGACTCTGAGCAGAGGCAGACTAATGTCAGCAAGGGGATGAGGGCCCAGCCGTGACTCCGACACTAGGTTCACAAATAGCACCACGATGCCAATGTTTTGAGTGGCGTATATGCTAACAATGCACCGGCATTAGTAATGCAGTCGACTGTGTAGCCATGGTAGGCATTTACCGCATTAATTAACGGAAAAAATACACTTTGGTTCGCAGTAATTACACAAAGAAGTCAATCACAACCAATCAATTGCATTAAGCAATTGTTTTGTTAAATTAAAACACTGTTTCCTGCTCATAATTATGTTCAGGTACACTGGGTGATAATTATAATAATAAACCGTTAACAGTTCAATTGCTTGGAAAAACGAGTTATATATTTCATGAAACTGGTTGCAACACAATTTGCTTCTCCATTTCATGTAACTGCCTGGTGACAATGTCACTTTTAAAAGTTTACATTATCTTAACTCGTACTCACGTGTTCCTAAAAGACCCCAATTTCAAACCTCTTCTCAAATTAATTTGCACTAACCAGTTTGCGTCCTCTGTCTTCCAACTTGTAAAATATTCTTTAAATTACATTGGGGGATTTGGAGGAAGAAAACAATCGTACTGTAAGTGATAAATGTCCTTGTTGAACAGAAAGCTGGTAACAATGTGCAAGAAGGGCTCAACAACATGGAAATAGAAGGGACCCAGATGTGGTGGTTGTTTAAAGATATCAAATCCAAGCAATGCTTCTGAAAACCAGCTAAACGTCACAAAGAACAGAGCAACATTATTTGGAGGGATAATGTAGAGAGGTAGACAAATAGCACAGATTAAAGTAATCTCTCATGTTACCATTCACTAATTACGAGTCACCAGTTGTGGCAGGAAATGCGAACTTGTAGTATAAGTTCAGGCAAGGCTTCTGATGTTTTAAATGACCAAATTATGTTGACCTTGGTTTGCCATAACTAAAAGATGTATCAACCCCCACAAAAAAAAGGCAGAGAATTTTAACATGCCTCAGTAAGCATCGACATTTCCGGTTGCTGTCAGATTTTTTTGTTGCTCTCTGAAACTGTCTGAAGTTAGGAGAAATAATCTGTGTTCTATTGTAGTTTGTGAAGTGCAGAGCTGATGAGTGTCTTCTCACCAGCGGTGTCCTGCCGATGCTGTTGAGGTAGTAGAGGAAGCCCTTGGCATGGTAGATGGTAGGGCTGAGGACAGGATCAGGCTTCAACCACTGTCTGTTGAGATCCTCACCGGTTAGAGAGCAGCGATGGCTGTTAACAACATAACAGAGACATGTACAGTGTCAGAATGGTAAATAAGCTCCCCGAAACACCACAATCTCTCACCAACAGGCCAGGTTTGGTCTGGTGAAAAGGCGTCGAACTACGGTGGCCTTGTTGATTAAGCGTTTCATTTAAAGTGGGAGTTATCAGTCGAAATTATAAAGACACCTACCCGCTCCTGTTCCTGTTCAAATCGGATAGGGTCAAACAAACATCATAAGGCATTCAAGGATAAATGTAATACATGGAGGTCCGGAAATGTAAAAACTCCAGATTGGCCTTTTAATCAAACCCACCTTGCAATATTTAAGCAGAGGCTTTCTTTCCATTTTTTAAAAAGCCTCACAGACTGGTTTACAATCCTGTATGCTTTCTCTTTTCTGAATAACTAAAGACGTTGTTCCATATGCCCATGAATTGAACTAATATCAAATATTTACTATGTATAATAGGGATGCATAAACGGTTATTTAATAAAATAAAGTTTATTATATAGTAAATTAGCTACTATATGTGGTTATTTTCTTTGGCCTAGAACACTAATGATTAAGTAATCTTGGAGACGTTGATTCAGCTCTGATCAAAGTACATTTAAGTAAATCTACAGACTGTACATAAAGAATAACCAAAAGCAGCAGCTTCAGGAAAAACTTCTGGCACACCAAACATCTGTAAAATGTCAACTCCATTATTATACTAGTGGAAGCAATTGTCCAATATGGTCATCAACATGTTATCTGAAGATAATGTTTCACAAGGCCAAAACAATGGGATTGATATGATCAAGCCAAAATATCTCTTAATGTTTGCTTTGTTAACCAAACAGTGTAAAAACAAGTTTACACTTCTTTTTAAAATATGTTTTAAAGCTCTACATTATGTTATATTGCTTTACGTGAAAGGATCATTTTGGTATGTATTATATCTAATAATGAATGGAGCTCTCTCTAATGTTTTACCTTACCTCTAATGTACACCAACAGCAGTTCACATTCAACTCTCCCACCCTAGGTGTACCAACAGTAAGTTTTGGTGTACCATCATACAAAAGCTGTTAAAACAATATAACAAAAATATTAAAAAGCCATTATATGACACAATGATCCTTTGCACCATTTAATGTCTGTCTTTTCTTAATTGAACCGAAATTGAGTGAAACAATTTTAGAAAGGAGGAAATGACATACCACAGACACTGTCTATTGTTAGCTTGAGGAGAAATGATCAACGCGGTATCCCAAATGAATCCCTCCTTCCACCACTACACCCTTTGCCCTTCAGTGGCACGTGCAGCAACGCCCAAGTGTCCCAATTACCAACAAAGCGAAAAGGATCAAGGGTGTTTGGGCTAATTCGACCCTACAGTGGCCCCTTCCAGCAAGTGTGCAATGGTGCGGTCGAGGACAAAAAAAGGAATCGCCTGTTCATTTTGAGTTTTGCTATTTCCCATAACATTATTGATTGCCGTTCCTAATTAAATGAGACATGCATTTTGTTCACATCTTATTTGGAGACCAGACACACACAAAACTAAACATCTCCTTATTTAATTGCCATGTGATTAATTAAAAGTGGACTTCGAATGGCATAATTCAAGTCACGGTTGTGTTTCGTAGTACATGCGTTTATTAAATCCCTAACCACTCGATTGAAGTCACCCACAGAGATGTGTCAGCAACACACGACCCCGGAGGGCCCTTGGAGCAGGTGCCTGGGAGTAGTGGCTGTTTTCAGATTCATGGCACGTGTCTTAGTCACACCAATGGAGGAGTAGGAGAAATACAGCTTTTCAGAATGCTCTTTTGTATGTACCCAAACTCCGTTCTCTGTGAAAGTTTTTTCCCGCTATTACTGCGAATACATCGAGAAGACATTAGAATATTAGAACGCGAACATTGTACGTTTGCTTCATTGAAATTCAAAACCTGTCAAACGTAAGACTGACGTCCGAGGCCAAGGGGGAGCCAATGTACTGCTGACACCACAGACTGGTACGTTGTCAGCAACAACAACGCCATCATCCGCAAACACACTGGCAGGGCGGCACCCTACAGCAGAGAGCAAACACACTGGCAGGGCCGCACCCTACAGCAGAGAGCAAACACACTGGCAGGGCCGCACCCTACAGCAGAGAGCAAACACACTGGCAGGGCGGCACCCTACAGCAGAGAGCAAACACACTGGCAGGGCCGCACCCTACAGCAGAGAGCAAACACACTGGCAGGGCGGCACCCTACAGCAGAGAGCAAACACACTGGCAGGGCCGCACCCTACAGCAGAGAGCAAACACACTGGCAGGGCGGCACCCTACAGCAGAGAGCAAACACACTGGCAGGGCGGCACCGTACAGCAGAGAGCAAACACACTGGCAGGGCCGCACCCTACAGCAGAGAGCAAACGCTTGGCAGGGCATTAGCAAGCATTATGCTAGCATTATGTATTCCTGCATACATCTCACCTAATGAGTTATCAGGTCTTTATCAGGGTAAACACGGTTAAAGAATGAAGGCCACGACAATTGGACTTTGTATTTCTTTATTGCGAAAAGCAATCGGTTTCTTTGCTTGGCAAAATTATTTTAACTGCTAGATAGTTCAGCCAATAAAGAGTCAATGTAATGTAGTCAAAGGTTTTGTGTTTTGTACCAGGGACTTGGCATTAAAAGAAAACGTTAAACGTTTAACGGTACAAACTCGTATTTGCCATTTTGTGGGGATTTGTGGGGAATATCAAAACACTAGGGCAAATACATATTATCATGACAAGATAGAAAGATGCAGAGTATGGGTTCATTGGAACCCCAAATCAGGGTCTTTGCCTTCGGTTCTACCTCATCATTAATTGCACTCAGCTGGTGTCCCTGGTCTCAATAAGTCCTTAATCAGGGGGTTTAAATGAAAAGATGGAACTGGCTTTGAGGGTTAGATTTGAATACCAATGACGTAGTGAAAGACGTGTAGAGGGAGACAGGTGTGTAGAGGAAGACAGTCATGTAGAGGGAGACAAGTGTGTAGAGGAAGACAGGTGTGTAGAGGAAGACAGTCATGTAGAGGGAGACAAGTGTGTAGAGGAAGACAGGTGTGTAGAGGGAGACAAGTGTGTAGAGGAAGACAGGTGTGTAGAGGGAGACAGTCGTGTAGAGGGAGACAGACATGTAGAGGGAGACGGGTGTGTAGAGGAAGACAGGTGTGTAGAGGGAGACGGGAGGGTACAGGGAGACAGATGGGTACAGGGAGACAGGGGGGTACAGGGAGACATTTGGATACAGGGAGACAGATGGTTACAGGGAGACATTTGGGTACAGGGAGACATTTGGGTACAGGGAGACATTTGGGTACAGGGAGACATTTGGGTACAGGGAGACAGGAGGGTACAGGGAGACA
>JACXGK010013720.1:0-12528 GCA_016801125.1 Novumbra hubbsi
CCGTGAGCCGTTGAGACAAGCAACAAACAATAAACCACCCCGGGTGTGGCTAGAAAATGAACCTAAGTAGGCTCCCCAATCAGAGTCAACTGAATGCAGCTGCTCTGACTGGGGAGCCCACAATGGCATGAAGAGGGCTAGAGGCCTCACAAAAAGTCTTGCCCTGAAATGGCCAGGGGCTCGCAGCCAGGGCATGACAAACGCTAATTTGATATAGAACTCATTGAAATTGAGACTCACTGGCCTAAATAAAACTCCTGTAATTGCATTGTAGTTTCCATCCCAAGGAAATGTTCTTAGCATGGTGAATGAGGCTGAGGGATTACAGTTAGGAAAGATACATATATTTGTCATGGTTATTAATCATTAGAAATTCTCAGGCCCATCATCAAACCTTATTCTGGTGCTGTGGGCCCTGGGATCCTCCTGGTGCAGGGCAATGCCCAGCCCCATGTGGCCACCATGCCGCCAAGTAGCACCATTGACTGTCCAGGAGCTCCCTGATCCAGGTGTGGGAGGAGATGCACAAGACAGAAGAGCGGATAGAAAAACATTATGTGCATAGTGCAAAAACTTTTTGGGGGTTTGTGACATGTGGCACCTTCATTACATTTGGAATGTTTTTAGTCCCTTTCACTTTTTCCACTTGATTCTTGTCCATATGAATATAATTGATTGGAAGTTATTGGGAAAGTCCTGTCTATATGAGGTCCCACATTTGACCCCAAATTTTAGAGCAAATACTAAGATACAAGATTGAAGGAATTGTCTGTACAGGAATTGTGTTGACAAAGGTCTGGGCAATGTCACAAAAAAGATTCTGCTTAATTAATTGTTTTGTTAGCGAGTTGGCCACTGTATTATTGCTAATGCTTTTTAGTTAATTGATCATCTATTTTTGGTGCGGTTTGGATAAGAAGAAAGGGGTGGATGTGGTGAACACCTAAAAAGACATAAAGTGTAGGTTGTTTAACTCGTCATCATGGCACCTGTCAGTGGGTGGGATATAGTAGGCAACAAGTGAATATTTAGTCCTCAATGTTGTTAGAAGCAGGAAAATTGGCAAGCGTAAAGATCTGAGCGAGTTTGACAAGGGCCAAATTGCAATGTTCTCGTGGAGTCTAAGCCTTGACGGATCAGGGCTGAGATGGTGGCAAAACGGGGACCTACACAACATTAGGCAGCTGGTAATGGCTGTATTACAATGAACTACTAATAACTATTGTTATTTATTTCAACTTGTTATAGTTAATTCCTCTAAAAATTTAATTAAATTAAATTGAATTAGTATTTATTTAGATAATTTTATGTGTAATATAATACATGTTATTATTATAATAAATTGTTAATAAATTGTCTATCTTGCACTTAAAGGCTAATACCATGGAATTTATTCATTCTAATGTGTTACATTTGAGTGTTGAAACATTTGAATTAATTGTATTACCATTATGCACCCTATTTTTATATTGATTGGTGGAGGGGGTTGGTGTCAGTGGTGGTCACCTGGCTTTGTTGATGGACCAGCTGCCGATGGGTAAAAACTGTTCTTGTGGCGTGAGGTTTTGGTCCTTATGGACCGTAGCCTCCTGCCAGAGAGGAATGTCTGTTGTCCAAGAATTTCACTAATGTTATTTGGAACGTTGCAAATAAATCTTCTGTTATTGCTCTACTGTTGTTTATGAGCTCATCTCCGGTGAAAGAGCTCTGGGTATTGCAGCAGAAAGAAAGTTTAAAAACAAGACAAAACAAGTTCCAATGCAGGAGTTCCAATTAAACAGTGAGAAGTTTGTTGTTGAATGGTTGCTTCTGGAGAGATTCTCTGTAAACAAACAGCAGTCAGTATTAAGCCTTTCTGGTATTCAGAGACTCCCAGCCAATTCCCTTCACAAAAAACATCCAATCCCAGCAGGTCTTGGAGACTGTTCGCTTTCAAATGTTTTTACCAATCCTATGCAATAGTACATCTGTCAAGTCTGTGCAATTATTAGAAAAACTCTCAGGGTTGTGCTTGTACAAGGTTTATGGCCCTGAATCTTAACTTGTAAACTGTAAATAAATTTCACTAGCTATTATATTTTGGTCCATGCTTAAAAGCTACATTTTGTACATATAGTTTGTACATTTAGATCAGTGCTTTCAAGATATATTTAACAAGCATGTGACGTGGAATGCAAATTAATTAAAAAATGAAAAGATAATTTTACTAAATGAATAAATAAATAAAAGTATTCATATTAAACTATTGAGCTTTCAAAACTACTATTGCACTTTTTACTTGTAGCAACAGGTGGCTGAGAGAATTCAGAAAACAACATTTAATGGGCAGCAGTTACTCAGGGTTGTAATACGCTCGGTTGATATGGCAGATTTAAGAGTTGTTTTGTGAGCTATCCAAAGTTGTTTGTAGCTAGGTAGACTGACACCTCCCTGTCCTTGGTCTTTCTCTCTGTTTCTCAATTTTATTTTTCACTATATCTGTCTGTCTCTCTTTCTTGTTCTCCCTTGGCCTAAGTGGGGTTGTCAAGGAGACTGACTGCATTAAGAGAGTTGCTGGGGGTAACGTGGGGATGTGAAAAGGCCGGATGACTGGTAATATTTCACTAGGTGGCCAGGGAAGAGAGGAACACAGAAACACACACTAGCAATTATAACCAGGCTGCAGACCTGATAAATTAGTAAAACCCTAAATTCACAATATTATTAAAGGCTAATTGTTTGTCTACTCTGCATTTTCATTGTCTAAAACATTTACAGGATGTCTGCAAATCCTTAAAAAGTCTTACATTAATGTAGCTAAATAAATGAAAATGCACAGGTCAGAGAAGGGACAGGTAGGTTGAGGAGATCCGGTAATGATGGGGCCACTGTAAGATTTTAAGACGTCTCTATTGGATTAGAGATTAGCGTTAACGTTTCATATTAATGTTGTTTTAATGGCTGGGTTTCCGTGGCACAAGCTTTTAAAAAGTAAAGTATTATGTTTATTTATCTAAATAAAAGGCCTTAAAGTCTTAAATTGTCTTATTTCCACCTTTTAAAGGTCTTAAAGAAATATTTCCAATCTGTTAGCATTGTAAAGAGGTGATGCAAAAAAATATGTTTGGCCTATGAACAGAATATTAGCCCTGGTCTCACGCAGAAAAAACAAGATGTCAAGAAGACGCTCGACATTTGGCTGCTCCGTCTTGTTCGTAAGGTAGATTGCTAACTAATACCAACCTACAGCCGTGGCGAAAGGTTTTGAGAATGACAAAAATATTCATTTTCAAGATTGAACCTAAATCTACCATTTACGGAATCATCAAGAACTTCAAGGAGAAGAAGGCTTTAGGGTGCACAAGAAAGTCCAACAAGTGCCAGGACTGTCTCCCAAAGATGATTCAGCTGCGTGATTGAATTTCAAATCAGAGGCCATAGCAGCTATTCCCTGTAACCTCCACATCACCCAAAACAATCACCTTTCAGCTTTTCTGTTAAATAAATTAAAGCCAGGATACTTTTTCTTCAGACAAAAAAACAAATCTTATCTTACTTTGTGGGAGTGAACACTCTCACAAATAGGATGTTCCTTATCACAAGTTTGAAATTTTTGAGTTTTGAGAAATAGTGCTTGCTTGGCAGATATGCAACATGAATACATTAACATTTTATATTCACAGTTGAACATTGTCTCAAGAGTGCTGCTCGTAAAGCATTCACTTGAAGTAATTAATTGATGGTTTGATACAAGGTTAAGGCCGTAAATCAGCATAAGAAGAAATTGAAAAAAGGTTGGAGGTGAAGAGACAGGAGCGATAGACGCCATGTGTTTCCAAAATGCAATACGACCACAAAGTATGAGACCCATTTCTCAGTATCATAATGGAGTACACACAATCTCTTTTTTTGCTTCTATTCTATTTCTTCTTGTCGCTTTCTCTCCCCAATTCTTTTTTTTTTCTTCTTCTGTCATTATCTCTCCCTTCCACGGCTCAAATTCCCCTCTTTGAACTTTGAGACTTTGCTAAAACAGTTCCCAAAATAACTCTAAGAGAGTCCCCCCCCCCCTTCTTTCTTCTGCTATCTAAAACCAGTGTGACCAGAAATGTAATGCGTCTACTTGTAATGTCCATTTTAGAATTCAGGCCTATGCAAAGCAAGTTGGATTAAATTTGGGCTACAATTTCACTTGGACATTAATTTTAGCAGTCTTTAGAATTAAATTTAAACATGAAGTGTTTTATTTTTATTAGAATTATATATACAGTGGGGAGAACAAGTATTTGATACACTGCCGATTTTGCAGGTTTTCCTACTTACAAAGCATGTAGAGGTCTGTAATAGGTACACTTCAACTGTGAGAGACGGAATCTAAACAAATCCAGAAAATCACATTGTATGATTTTTAAGTAATTCATTTGCATTTTATTGCATGACATAAGTTTTTGATACATCAGAAAAGCAGAACTCAACATTTGGCACAGAAACCTTTGTTTGCAATTACAAAAAAACATACGTTTCCTGTAGTTCTTGACCAGGTTTGCACACACTGCAGCAGACCTTTTCCAGATCCTTCAGGTTTCGGGGCTGTTGCTGGGTAATATGGACTTTCAGCTCCCTCCAAAGATTTTCTATTGGGTTCAGGTCTGGAGACTGGCTAGGCCACTCCAGGACCTTGAGATGCTTCTTACGGAACCACTCCTTAGTTGCCCTGGCTGTGTGTTTCGAGTCGTCGACATGCTGGAAGACCCAGCCACGACCCATTTTTAATGTTCTTACTGAGGGAAGGAGGTTGTTGGCCAAGATCTCACAATACATGGCCCCATCTCTCCTCAATGCGGTGCAGTCATCCTGTCCCCTTTGCAGAAAAGCATTCCCAAAGAATGATGTTTCCACCTCGATGCTTCACGGTTGGGAATGGTGTTTTTGGGGTTGTAATCATCCTTCTTCCTCCAAACACTGCGAGTGGAGTTTAGACCAAAAAGCTCTATTTTTGTCTCATTAGACCACATGACCTTCTCCCATTCCTCCTCTGGATCATCCAGATGGTCATTGGCAAACTTCAGACGGGCCTGGACATGCGCTGGCTTGAGCAAGGGGACCTTGCGTGCGCTGCAGGATTTTAATCCATGACTGCGTAGTGTGTTACTAATGGTTTTCTTTGAGACTGTGGTCCCAGCTCTCTTCAGGTCATTGACCAGGTCCTGCCATGTAGTTCTGGGCTGATCCCTCACCTTCCTCATGATCATTGATGCCCCCACGAGGTGAGATCTTGCATGGAGTCCCAGACCGAGGGTGATTGACCGTCATCTTGAACTTCTTCCATTTTCTAATAATTGCGCCAACAGTTGTTGCCTTCACCCCAAGCTGCTTGCCTATTGTCCTGTAGCCCATCCCAGCCTTGTAAAGGTCTACAGTTTTATCCCTGATGTCCTTACACAGCTCTCTGGTCTTGGCCATTGTGGAGAGTTTGGGATCTGTTTGATTGAGTGTGTGGACAGGTGTCTTTTATACATGTAACGAGTTCAAACAGGTGCAGTTAATACAGGTAATGAGTGGAGAACAGGAGGGCTTCTTAAAGGTCTGTGAGAGCCAGAATTCTTACTGGTTGGTAGGTGATCAAATACTTATGTCATGCAATAAAATGCAAATGAATTACTCAAAAATCATACAATGTGATTTTCTGGATTTTTGTTTTAGATTCCGTCTCTCACAGTTGAAGTGTACGTATGATTACAAACCTATACATGCTTTGTAAGTAGGAAAACCTGCAAAATCGGCAGTGTATAAAAAGAAAAAACGTAAAAATATGTATAATTTTATTTACAATTATATTGAAATTATTGTATTGAAATATCAAAAAAATATGAATGCCAATTGTTTTGGAATGAGATGCGCATATAGATGTTTACGTGAACTCATACTTTTGGCCATGTAGTGTATCTACAACTACCTTCTCATTTTTTCATACTGCAGTCATGCACAACAAATGGATGCAACAAACTTTCGTTAAACCAATCTCTAAATCCTTTGACTATGAAATTATTAGAATCCTTCTCTTCTAAATATCATCTAGACAGGCTGAGGCTGGTGGACATTACTGTTAAATGTATGCATTTTAACTGTTTGGAAATCCCTTCTCTAAGCTGTTCTCAAAGCTCAGTGCAACGCCATAAAAAAATTGCATTGTGTTGTCAGAAATTGACTCGGTAGCGTGTAGTCTCTGGCTATTCAGACAGTGAAACATTGCATCTTATTAATCTTTTTTACACCAGCAGAAACACACCTTTTTACCTTTAGCATTCTTTTATAGACTGCTCAACTAATTAAGGGAACACTTAAATCATGAAATCATAACCTTGATTTAACTGATTATATTAAAGATCAAAATCTTAACTGTACCTTGTGTTATTTGTTGAGAACAAAGTTATCGAAACCAAACACCCCCCAAAAAAACAACAACCGATTGAGGGCAGGATTCATACTCACACTAAAAATCCAAGTAAACAATTTAAATCACAGGCGCTGGATGGATTTTATCACGTCAACGATTCATATGACTTAGTAGTGTGTATGGACCCCATGCCTGTATGCATTCCTGACAAAGTTTGAGCATGCTCTTGATGAGACAGCGGATGGTGTCCTGTGGGATCTCTTCTCAGACCTGGATCAGGGCATTAGTGAGCTCCTGGACAGTCTGTGGTGCTACATGGTGGCGTCAGATGCACCAATCCATAACGTCCCAGAGGTTCTCAATTGGATTTATGTCTAGGGAACGTGATGGCTAGTCAATGGCATCAATGCCTTTTTCATTCTGAAACTGCCTACACACTCTGGCCACATGAGTAGGCCAGGCTTTGTCCTGCACCAGGAGGATTCAGATGTTCTCTGGTGAATGCCAATCAAGTTACACAATGTCCCAACATTCCACAAGAGGATGTTGGGCCCTCATGCCACCCTCATGGAGTCTGTTTCTGACAGTTTGGTCAGAAATGTGCAAACCGTTACTACTCTGGAAGTAATTCTGTTTGGCTCTGGCAATGCTCTTCCTGTTCCTGTTCCTCCTCACTAGGAGCAAATACCAGTCCTGCTGCTGGGTTGTCCACCTCTTTTCGTGTAACAGCTTGTCTCCTTGTATCTTTTCCATGCTCTTGAGACTGTACTAGAAGACAGCAAAACTTCTTGCGACAGCACGTAAGGATGTGCCATCCTGGAGGAGCTGAACTACCTGTGCATCCTGAATGGGCTGCACAGGAGAGGGCAATTGTCTGCGGCCACCACCTTTTTAAGTGGTTGTCTTGATGGTGAAACAGGTGACATTGGTTTGCAATTGCTTATGCTTCCAAACTGAACAGATTGATATCCCTCTGGTTTAATTGACTTTATGTTATACTGTGATGATTACGTGTTGCCTTAATTGTTTTGAGCAGTGTATTTGAGCACTGCACCTACACCACTAGCTACTCAACATTTAGATCCCCCTACCTCTCAAGGGGGTAATCGCTTATCTGCTGTGTCTGACTAGGTGGTTAACCTTAACTGTAATCGTTCAACTCAAATATTAACCTTAATATCTAACTCTAATATTAATATCAAACTAACTTAAATCCTTAACCATACCAAACCCTTACATATTTGTATGTGTATATTGCCTTTGATTTAATTTTGATTTTAATAATTTATTTTGATCTTTTTTTACTTCTCTTAGGGCCTACTATTGTTTTATTTAGATTAATAAGACTTATAGTAAGATTTGTCTATAGTAAGAACATTTTATATTTTTAAATATACACTACCGTTCAAAAGTTTGGGAAAGTCCTTGGTTTTCACAGATTTTACTTTCCCTATAGGCATTTGATTTGATTTGATTTCTTTTCCCACAGTCGTTTTGTCCCCAGTCAAATGTTGAAGTGAGACAGAGATCTAATGTCCCTCTTTCTCTCCCTTGTTTTATTTAATACACATAGCTATGCTCAACGCACATTGTTTCAACAACATCCCTGTTTCTATAGAACCATCTTTTCTTTTTCTCCCACTCTAAAGGATTGGATAGACTGATAGGTAGCTTTTTAAGCAATCAAACTCTAAATGGATGTATAATTGCTTCTTTTTGAAAACAACAACACTAAGCCGGTTCTCAACATTTGGTACCGCCTCCAACAGTTCAACTTCACCTCTATTTTTTCTCTTTTTTTTTTTACCATCTCTTTCTTTCCCCCCACTCACACCTCTTTCTCTCTTGTTTAATTATTTTCCACAAGGCTCAGCAGATTTGAAATAATTTGTGGTAGGTACAGACGTCTCTCTTGGAGGTAGTAGGAAACCCCTCCCAGACACACACACAAATGGATACATGCGTACAGAAAGCACCACAGACAAAAACACAAGGTCAGGCCTTTCACCGTGTATGACGAGCGGAGCAGTAGGAGGTGTGGAAACAGATGGAACCAGACAGACAACGGGGAAGGTGACTGTCTCTTACACATGGAGGGAAGGTGACGAACCATTACAGATCACCATGTGATATGGAACAATATTAATAGAAGTACCTGTCCTTTTGTTTATTCCCATCTCGTTTCATTCCCTTAGTTTACTGGTTCCATTCATTTATCTCCACCACTCTTTGTCCCTATGCATGGGACATTTCTGCCTCATCTCTATCAGCAGTCTTTACCCATTTCCCTTGTCCCTTGTCTGTCTCTTACTCTTTTTTCAACTCTCCATTCCCCATACATTTTTATCTCACCCTCTCCATTTTTTCATTCTGTCCGACAGACATCCTAAATAGCCCTTTATGTAGACCCACTGGAGTCAAACGTCACTCCAGTTTCTTTTTAAGTGTTATTATCTAATCACCCCTTTTTATGTCTGTGTCGTGTTATTAGCTATAGCTGCAAGGCACAATTAAGTCGAATGACGGGAGTCCGTTGTCTAAGGTTGGCATGCATGTGTGTCTCTTGGGATTGTGGTGAATCTCTCAGTTTGACACAATGATCAAGTTATCTGTCATGGAGGACAAAAGAGTTTATATCTGTTGTGAAGGGGAATAGGGAAAATCCCCTTGCCTGCTTTGTACGACAAGCACACAGAATATTCATAATCTGATCAAACTTGTCACAGTTGCACCATATCCGCGCAGACACCCCGTCAGAAAAATGTCTCATTCTTTGTGAGCAATTAGACCCAGATAGAGTTGAGTGTTGTTGACCAATCACCATTGCAAATGATCAAAGGCCACAATATTCCACATTTGGGTTTTTAGAGTGGATGGTTGCGCATTGTTGGCTTTGAACGTGCAGCTAGACGGCAAGGTTTGCATACACACAACACTCACTGTCAGGTGGAATGAGCTGGTGTGGCGTTAAAGTCTGTTGAGTTCAGAGATTGCTTCTAGGTTAGAGTTTGTCTCCCTCACATACGGAAGGGGAGAAGAATGTATACAAGGACTCTTAAGTTCCCATGTAAAATGCAGTGGGGAAGGAAGTGCTATTGTTGGACAGGAGAGTAAAATACTAAAACAGACAGATAGATTCATTTAAAGGGAGAAGTAGAGGCACTAATGTACCGTTGGAGAAGTCAATCTTAGCCATTATAATTCTAGTAATTGTTGCGTGTTACACACAGAATGTATAGAGAAAGGAGAGTGAGAACTTGTTTATGTGAAGTTGTAATTGATGACTCATTGCCAGGAACAAGATGGGGTAGAGCAGTATTCAAACAGTCGATCGTGATCTGACTGGGTGATCTTCAAGGCATTTCTAGTAGATCGCCAAGTAGATTTGGGAAGCCATACTACTATTATCTCACATATATTTATGTATTATTATAGCCACCCTAACTTCTACAGTTCTTGCACTATGGAGACATGACCGGTATTAAAATGTGCGTCTCGTTTTCGATTGCTATTGTTGCTAGGTTTAGGAAATATTCACGTTTTTGTGAACATAGCCACACTGAACGATGGGTAGTTAGCCACACTGAACACTGGTTAACTAGCAAATTACGTTACTCAAACTTTCCAAAATGAGGCCATGCAAATGGCTGCCGATTTTGAAGTTTGCAAGTAATGCTAGATAGCTACAGTACTGTTGATGGAGTGACAATGACATGGCACTGACTTCGACCATGGGACTTACTTTGTCAGAGGTAAGGCTGAAGTTATTTTTCTACCTTTTGCCAGTCTTTTTTATGCTAGCTATGTTTTTTGCAGATCAGGTATGAGCACCAACTTGTTGTTGGTACATTCAATATTAACATAATTTAAAGAACCTCTTTTTTTTATGCCTGCACAAGCATACCTAGACACTTAACAATTAACACTTAGAATCATGCAAAACCGCAGCAGATAGTTTGACTGCACTGACATGACACAACAGTCCGGCCCTTGCTGCCGGATCCCAACACTCATAGAAGGCCAGACAGGTTCAGCATAGGTGGCACATGGCTCTTACTCTGTTTCTCCTTACTATTGACTCTCTACTCAAACTTCCTTCCCAGGCCTGGCGAGCATGATTGTCTTAATGCTCCGAAGGCACCGTACACTCTCAGTAAGTGTGCATGTAAGTGCTTAAAGCATGTGTTATGTGACCAGATGCGCGACTGTGTCTGTCTTAGGTTGTCCCTGTAAGGGGCCGAGTGGAACGGTGGGATGGTTGGGGATCCAAACGCACGACGTGAAGGAGGTGTTTCGAAGTGGAGAGTAGGGGTAGGCGAGCTCTGAAGGATTGAGCAGAGTTGATTGAAAGGGGGCTCGGATAAAACGAGCAAGGCAAAATGCTCAGGTAAAGTGAGCAGTTAAATCTATGAAAAAAGGCTGGAAAGCCAAAAAGGACTGTGGAAAAAACACAGGAGCCAAAAACCGCAGTGGGCGACATAGAGTGTAGCCTCATGTGGGAATTTGTTTGAAATGGCAACCAGGGAGTGAGAAACAGGAACTTAAATAGGAGTGCTGATGAGAGATGAGGGACAGGTGTGCGTAGGTGGGTGTGTGCTTGGTGACAGTGGTGATTGAGACAGTAGGAAGTGATGGAGCCACTGACCACTAGAGGGGGTGGTAGGACCAGAACTGGGTTAGGTCAGGGTGGAACCCTGACAGTCCCAGTATCACAGTTAGGATCTTACCCGTCTTTGGCTAACCAGCCCTCTTCACTGGCCACACTTCATGACTCATAACGGAAAGGGTTGGAGGATGAGCCATTTCTAGTGATTGTCACTCAAGTCCCTTGAGTCAATAGTCAATTGGCCCACCAAACCAGCATCCATACACATATTTGTACATCTATACATACCTAAAAACACCTAACTATACCCTTTTTCTTTTTTCTATTGAGACCATCTCTCCAGATGCCATAGGTGTAACCATCTTTCCCAATATACTAACAAGTTTTCATTTTTAATTGTGGTATGTCTGTCTACTGTACTATAATGCTTTATTAGGGGCTAAGCAGCAAAGCTGCGAAGCACCTATTGTGTTTCTTGGTTTTCTTATTATTAGGGGCTAAGCAGCAAAGCTGCGAAGCACCTATTGTGTTTCTTGGTTTTCTTATTATTATTTTTCCTCTTCTGCCATGGGAGTCTATGGCAGCCCATTGACCCTTGTGGTAAAAAGTTTAGATTTTTGGCACACTTGTTAAGGACATTCCCCTCTAAACCTTTCACTAAGTTTCATATTTCTGCCTTACTCACTTTAGCGCCACCAACGGGTCAAAGTTGGACATGTGTTTACCCATGTATCTTTTGAACCATACGTTTGTTATGCATAAATGAGGTATCCCTAGATTCCTTAGCTCATGCCGAGTTGAATGCGTCCTATGACGTCATTTAGGGGGCGCTACAGTAAATCGTCAAACATGCAATGTTTCGACACTCATAACATTTGATCTGATTGGCGCAGAAACGTGCAATTGGTATCAAGTGATGCATGGCCAGATGTTGAACAACTTTGCCATTGATTGTTTCCATTTTGGATTTTGTGAAAAAGCTTAAAAAAGCTTCACAGGCCACAAATTATAATATTTTTTCTCTATAATTCAATGAGAGGATCTTCAGACCAAGCCTCAAAGAAGTTATCAGTAGAAATTGTCATATACAAAATACTTTGCCCGTAACAGCCAATCGAATTTGACCACACTCCATTGACTAGGCTAAACAGCGACTTTCATCACCAGAGTCACACACACACACACACACACACATTCACACACACACTCACACACACTAACACATTCACACACACACATTCACACACTCACACACACATGCTTAATATACACAGGAATAGTGGCGTCTGTCCTGTGTAAAGAAGTGGGTGAAGTTGACCTTTGAAGGGCCTACACAATGTCATACACACACACACATATAGAAACAAACACACTGACAGACACGCACACACACTCACGCACACACCCACACACTCACACGCAAACACACACACTCCCACACACACGCAAATTTGACACAGGAATAGTGACCTCTATCCTGTCGAAAGAAGTGGGTGAAGTAGACCTTTGACGGACCTACACAATGTCATACACACACACATACTCA
>JACXGK010013721.1:0-12528 GCA_016801125.1 Novumbra hubbsi
TGAGCTGTTGCGACATCAAACACAAACAATAAACCACACCGGGTGTGGTGCCAAACTAACCTAAGTAGGCTCCCCAATCAGAGTCAACTGAATGCAGCTGCTCTGACTGGGGAGCCCACAGCGGCATAAAGAGGGCTAGAGGCCTCACTTTTAGTCCTGCCCTGAAATGGCCAGGGGCTCGCAGCCAGGGCATGACAGACTGACGTGTGTGTAGTAAACAAAGCCTTTCTATACTTGTTGACTTGTTTATCAGTCTCCTTATCAATCTTTCATGCACACAAACACACAAATGTTTTTCCTGTCTATGGAACATAGAACAATTAAACAATGTGTTATGATATGGTAGAACCAGCAAGCTACCCAGCCCCATTAAAATATGCCCTTCCTCCACTTCAGACAAAGTACATAAACAAACCCTGAGACAGAACTCCTGCTGTGCTCCCACCACATCACACACAGAGGCCAGTAAACACACACACACACACACACACACACAGGGGCTAGTGAACACACACAAAAACAAACAGAGCATCACGTGACATATGCAAGCAGAATCCCGGCAAACTGCAACAGGTCCTATGAACGTATCCATAACATTTTGTTCTGTGGAAAACTTCTCACAACATAAAATCATCCATTAGTGGTGATGTAAAATGGGGAGGGTTTTGCTGTAAGAGTAGTGGTCTCCAATCAAACCCAACTCAAATGTTCAAGACTTCTTAGAGACCAAACATCAAGCGTGGGATAGTGCTGTTAGTGAAGAGCACTGAGCAGCTCGGTGAGTGGAGAAAGGTCAAAGCTGCTCACACCAGAGTCAGTAGGGTCATAATGGCATCTAATGACACATGCAGAGCAACAGATGTCCGGTCTTTTCCTATGACGGTTGAAGGGGAAATACATTTACATATGCACACACACACACACACGCATGCATGCACACATGGCAAGATAAAGGATTGACACATCCCAAATATCTTTGAATGCGTGGATCCCAGACCCCCTCTGCCCCATCACTTCCATTCTACCTAATGTATTACATGAATGCACTTCTCTGGACTTCCTTCGTGCACATTGCACCTTGCTACCTACTCAGTAAATGTTTGCACATCTTATATTTACTGTGTCCTTTGATTTTTTTTACCTCATACCACTTATGGTGTTTTCTGTCATGTTCCATAGCACCAAAGCAGATTCCTTGTATGTGTAAACCTACTTGGTAATAAGGCTGATTCTGATACTGCCAACATATGTTACATACAGACCAATGACAAACACCAGTCAGTGGGTTCATGTTGCAGGAGGCAGGAGGCAAGCACAGGGAGAACAGAGGACCTTTAGAAATAAGAACAGAGAAATAACAAACGAAAGGAAAAGGATCCTACAAAATGACCGACACAACACACTAGGGGTGAAGGAACCTATGTAGGCAGGGAGTGTCAGTGCTCCACATGGGGGAGAGAGGGTGTTGGGTCTCCCTGGCAGGTCTTCCAGGACAGTGGCATTGCCACCGCAGGGCCAATGGTGGGTTGCAATTGAAATGAAATTAAACTGAAATATGATAATTCTCCCCTCCCATGTAAGCAGTAAGTACAGCTGTTGGGGAGGATCTCCCTCAACTTTGCACACCTAGATTTGGCCATATCGAATAATTCATCTTTATCAAGACGTTCGAGAATCATCCACGGACAATGAGTCACGCCACACTTGTTTAGTTCAGGCTCTGGATCACTCAAGGACATTTCGGTTTTTTTTCTTAGCCACCCCACTGAAGCTGTGTGCTTGGGTTCCAGTCGCGCTGAAAGGGAAACTTCCATCCCAGTTTTACAGCAGCTTTTCTTTTATGGTTGTTTTGTACACTGCTCCATTCATGTTCCCTTCTTTCCTGACAAGTGGCCATGTCTCCGATGTTGCTGCACCATCATACTTGATAGTACGAAGGGTGTTCCTGGAGACATGTGACGGTTTTGATATTTGAAGGTTGTTTAGTTGAACCTGAGACAATTTATGATTGTTTTCTGAATGGGGGTGTTGAAAACTCAGGGGGAAAAAAACCACATTTCAGACGGTCACTGTATATCGTATTACTTTTCAGAGAATATACATAAAAAAGCACTAATTTGTACATTTTTAGGTTTCTACGGCTTGCGTCAGCTGACTTGTGAGCTCTTTCAACTGTTTGTAAGAATGTAGCTGAGTACGGTTACTTCATTTTGTACATTTTGTCGTGTCTAGTTATGAAGCATTTACCCACGTGCGAGGAGATAAGGTGCTCCATGTGTGCATGTGATCCGTTTATCAGGTCATGGTGACTCCAACAGCTCGCTCTCTCTTCCTTCTGAAGTTATGGGTTTCTTTATATGATGCATCCAGAGAAACCTGGTTTTATATTACTATCTGTTTTAGATTTACAACATTGTTGTTATTTAACTGTGGAATTTGAATCTCAGCCATTAAGCAGACAATATTATCATGCGCTTCTTACAATAGCTTGAGTCTGGACTCAGAGTCTATCTTTCTCCTACCAAGTATTTTTCCCATTAGCAGAACTTGTATACCACGGACAGATGTGTAAAGACAAAAATAAGTGATTTTGGACGTATCTTTAACAGACATGACATACAGGGTGTAGAAAAGTATTGTCTTGCTGCAAGACTCTTGCAGATTACATATGGAGCTACATCTCTGTGAAGGCTAGCGCACTCTAGCGGTATTAGTATAGTAAAACCTAGACTTAACAATGAATCAAATTAAATAAATCCATTAAAATATAGGCTACATGTAGTTTGCCTAGGGTCAAGATTACCACAAATTGCTATTTTGTCCATAATAAAGAAGAAACGCTAGCCAATTACTTCGACTGATAAAAGGACATTGACAGAAAAAGTCCTGCCTCTGGTTTAAGAACGACCACAGTCTGCTGTTCGAGGGTTAATATAAAGCACTTCTCCACACGTCAAGTCAGTTGATGACGGCTGACACAGAGTGAAACCTCACAAGCCACTTTGCCTTTATGTTATCTAGGCCTTGGTATGAAGGCCACGCTCTGCCTGACAGCTTGCATGGTCAACACAGCCTTCTATCAGCCTTGATAACTAAGACGGTTCAGACGTAACATATGAGGCTGAGATGGGATCAAAGGCCTGCTCCATGTAGCGAAGGGGCCAACCCAACCCTGTCCTGTTGGTTTCCTCTTCAAAACCCCATTTGTGACTAACCTCACGAAGCTTTTCATCCAGATAATTATTAGAATCAGATGTGAGAAAACCGACAGGACAGTAGATCTCCAGGAACAGGGTTGGGCAGCCCTGATGTAGTGGTTTTAATGGGCCTTGTCACGTCTCCGCCTAGTGGCGGCCACTCCCCTGTGCGCGCGGTGCCCCGGCGTTCGACGTCGCCGGCCTTCTAGGCACCACCGTCCGTGTTTGTCTTGTTCCCCGTGTCCTGTGAACGCATCCCTCCCTGATTCCTTACAGCTGCGGCTCGTTACCTGTGTATATAATCCCTCATGTGTCTGGTCTCTGCGTTCGTTATTGTATTTCTGTTTTGTGTGAGCACGTTAGTGCTAGAACGTCATATCGTTCCACATTCAGCCTGTATTCATTACCTTATATACACGGCTTAGTTATTTAGACGGGTCCGTTGACCGTCAGGGGAATAAATATCCTTTCGCCTAACTGCAGTTTGGTCCTCTCATTCACGACACCTGACAGGCCTAGACCACTTCCAAGAAAAGAGGAACCCCATTGGACAGGCCAAAAAACAACAATAGTGTATTTGGTACACAAAACACATCACCAACATTAACTAATTCTTACACTGTACTTCTTACATTGTATTTGTTTTGTTTGTATTTGGTGACACAAACTCTCATAGCGGTTATTAATCGGAAAACTCTTACGGTTTCTCCTATTGAACGCTCTCCTGCTCGCTTACAAATAAAATAAATTATGTATTAATATTCGGGCATCAAGGAGATCCTACCCAAATGCAAGAGACTCCTGGGACAGTTTGGGAGCCTCATACATAGCCGTCTAACACCAAGATGGTCATGTCAAGCAATATATACAACTCTCTGTGAACAGCATTTTTGGTTTAGGTAGCGACGTTCTGTCTTGGGTGACACGAGCCTCGACGATCACTCAGGAACCTGCCGGAATGCTTCCGAGATGGACTCAATTCTGTTGCCCACAGTCGCTAGAGTTACTAAACCGCAGGGACTCACCTCTCACCACCTATAGGTTAATCACCACAACCAAATTAAGCGTTCATTTGATTTAAATATCAATCCTCACCAAGCTTGTGTATCTGTCCCCTCACCCCAGTTGTAACATGTTGTTTTCCTGAACCCCAACATCCATGCTAAGAATTTCCCTGGTGGGGACCCCTGAAAACCTTTTTAGGGAACAATTTCCTGTTCTCTGTCTTTTCCTATTCCCCCTCAAAACTGGTTTTGGTAGCTCATAAAAAGCAATGGTACGAGCCTGCCCTCTACTGTTCATGTGTGAGGCTACACAGAACCCCAAATCAGAGAAAACAGGCAGAAACATACAGCCATGAATGTAACCAAGGAGAGATACGTTTGCCATATGACTGACTTCCTATTAATCACGTTATAGCAATATTACAAATCAAAATTATGTTGTATAAAATAATAAAAACCTTCCAGGGCAAAACATAGCAACAATCAGTTATTCCGTGTGTACTACACTTTTGTTACACCACCCACATGTGCGCTTCACTCTGTATGCTCATGGAAATCCAATAGTCGTTGTAAGAGTCAGTATTTAAACAGTCTGATGGCTAATAACACACAAAGGCCTAACACCCAGACGTCTGAACACACCCTGTCTGCTTCACTTGCAGTCAACAGTAATCTGTCTCACAGTATGTTTAATCACCTCTTTACCACGTTGTCAGGTCAGGATATTTGATGTCTAGTTTTAGACAGTGTGACAGTGGTCCCTACTTATAGTATAGTCATCTTGTCCCTAGTCTGGGTGAAGGGTTGAGTTACAGGGATCTTTTTTCATGTTCAGGTCATTCTTTATGCTTAGCATTCAGCCCATCTAGTCCTGGCCTTGGTGTGTGTGTGTGTGTGTGTGTGTGTGTGTGTGTGGGCGTGTATCCTTGTGAGTGAGCTCACTGAATCGTCTTTGATTCATGTGTAGTGCGACATTTGTCAAAACTGGATGTTGAAAGAGTTTCGGATTCATATCAAGGTGTTTAGTTTCAGAAAGTAGTCCTGAAGATTCCCAGAACACAAGGTAATTACTAAAAGGTAATAAATACATTTTACAAGTAAACATTCTAGTCTTCACTGGTGACACCATAGCACCAGCATAGATTTATGTCTATCCCAACATGACCTGTTAAGTTATCTGTAAATATCCTTCCCTAGTTGGAAGTCTCTGTTGTACAGGAAAGGGGTGCCATGTAATCTCCAAGGCAGAATCTTCTCTCACTATTGAGCGCTTGTCTTTTTACTGTAAGACATTAAAGAATTATTCCTGCTGGGTCTCTTTGTGTTCTGAAACACAATCTCCTCCAGTAGTGCAAATTATATAGCACATAGTTAGCAGATACTGGTCAACCAGGTGATATAGGACAGTTAGCTGATACTGGCCAACCAGGTGATGAAGAACCGTGCCAACAGCAGGGGTTGTGTCGTCTATTACGGTTACACATTTTTAATCAGTAACCTGACTTTTGTAATACTCAATATAAGACAATTATGTTTAGATTACTTTCAGAGTAAGAGGCATTTGAAGACAGAAATATAACCAATTCAACACCTTTCACGGGATCAATCGATGTTAGAGTTTATACAGCATTTTACCTTATGGGTTATATACAGGGCCGTTGGAAAGGGTCTCTAAACCATTGTTTCAACTCAACATTACATATTTATACATCTCTACTTTTAGCGCGTACTAAATTTGCAGTAGTCTGATGTTTCGATTCACCCGCACTTACAAACTTTTCCCACGCGAACGAAACCTGCGATTTGCATAAATAGTGATTTACACATGCAATCATGCCAATGACCGCACTTTCCTGAAATCCAGAGCAAACAGAATGCATATCATCATCCCTTGGAGTAGTGCTTCCGGACTCACCTTTCCTCCTCAAATTCCTTTTTTTTTTTCTTGAAGGCAGTGCAATGTTAATAAATCCATTGCCTAAACAAGTCCTACCTGAAAAAGATAATGCACTATGTATCGCCTATCATTGTTATGAGAAAGATCCGTCGATAGTATATTACAAAATTACACATAATATGTTATGTTAGACATTCTCTGTGTTTACCAGACAAAACCAGAGAACATTTAACTAGCGCTTCATCAGTCACTAATATTGTTATGCACAGAAATGCGCGTTACAATTATTTGGCATCGAAATAACGTGTTTTTTTTGGAAAAAGTAATTCATCTGAAGGAATCCAAAAAGCAATCATACATTTTTCGAAAGTATCTGCAATACGATTATTAATGTTTTAGTTGGTAATGTAACCTTATCCTTAGCCAACCTTTATGTCTAACTATAACATGACTCCAACTCCTAAATGTACTCTTAAATCCTTAATTTAACCCTAATTCTAAAACACACATCCACAGACACACGCGAACACACATATTCTTACACACATACATACACACATAAACTCAAAGGATGGAACAGTTTTATTTTAGATTTATCTAAATAATTACTTAGAAGTCTTAATTTACAGGAACGTCCTGCTAATCGATGTTGATAGAAAAAACAGACATAAACATAAAGCTGTTTTTTTTGGTACATTCTAATTTCAGTTATAAACACTGTACATATAGCAAAATAAATAATTGGATAACACTACAGTGATAATAGTTAGTTTACACAATACAGGTGTAATCGTTTGGTAAAACATTATAGTGACAATAGCTTGGTAGCAATACAATAGAAGAATAACATTTTGCATTACAGTAACAATAGTATCCAGATTGTCTAATAATCCAACTCCACAACAAATCTAACTGCTATTTCAGTAAAGCAACCATCCACAGACCACAGGAAACGGAAGGGAGAAAAACTGTCTAAAGCAAGTTGCACAATAAATCAATCAATGTATTCTTGCAATGCCACAGATGTCAGGATAATTGATGGTGTTTCCCCGATCGTATAGTTTTTTCTTGGTATATCCCTAGTGAAATAGTTTATTGATAGTATACCCCTCATTAATCCGTTTTTTAAGCCCCTGAGAAAACATGTTTAATAGTTTTGTAACCCTGGTCAACCAGTTAATTGACGGTATGCACCTGTTCAAACAATAAATTATTGGTGTGCCCCTACTCCATTGTTTCTGAGTGGATTTTCAGATGTTGTCAGGACCAAACTGCTATAGATAGACTTGCACTGACCTGATTTGACCAGTGAGAGGAGCTTCAGACTCTTTCATGAATGTATTCAGACCTAAAGTCTGAGGAAATCAATAAGATATAATTTACAACTGTACAATTTAAACTTTATTGTGAATAGAATACTTTATTATGTTACATGAAACATTTCTATTTATCTGAGTGGAATACAGAAGAAAAGTAGGTTAAGGGTAATCTATGATTAAAACATGTGATTTGCTGTGCATGCTGTACATTGTTATTTAGTATTCGGTCAATATTGTTTTATAAGTTAACATGAAGAAAAGTAAATTTACTTGCAACCAACTTTATATGATTTACACTGAATTTAAATTAAGCAACTAAATACATTTCCAGCATTATAAATCTAGTGAATTAAAAGTTTAAGTCAAGGTCCTGACAAAAGAGATATTGTTCAAATCTTTGAAATTAGGAAATAAAGTCAGAGGTACACTGAACAACACTGTAATAAAATAAAGGAGCAACGTTTTCCCTCTACAATATCAATATAACCTATTGGACACCTTACACATACGCAGTAACATTTATAATTATTCGAAGAAGCTCTTTAGTGTTACGGAAGTTAATATAAATATTCTCTTGCTTCAATGCACATTTGAGTTGCATAAGCATCCCACAGTTTCTAACTAGAACTGCTACTATCCGTACAAATTCTACATCAAAAGACACAATTTTCTATTTGGCATCAACAAGTCAAACATTTACTGTAATGTAAATTATAAAGTGTTAGTTTATAAAATGTATCACAAATGTATACACCAAAATAAAATCGCAATAGAATTGTACAAACTGGCTCCTGTGGATCGTAAATGATGGATCCGAACCAGGAATGGATACAAGCAGAGGGTGATGGGCAAACATGGGGACCGTTTAGATCACTAAAGAATCACTGCCTCAAGAAGAGGTGGGTCTGACGGCAGGAGGGGTGGCTTCAGGACAATATGACAGCTAAACTGGTAAATACTCCACCTGTAAGATGGTGGGTTTCGGTGGCCACTGGCTCCTTAATTGCGGAAAGACGTCTCAAAACAAAGACTGGAAAGGAATCGATGGAATGGAGTCTTCGATATTCCTCCATTCACTCCGTTCCATTCATTAGCATGAGCCGTCCTCCCCTAACCAGCCTCCTGCGTGGGTGCACTGTTAACTGATTTTGATGTTGATTGCCTGATGTTACTGTATTCAGGTACTGTTCTTGCGCCATTGCTTAATTGTACAGAAGCAGGAGTGTCAAACCGGTTCCACGGAGGGCCGGGTGTGTGCTGATTTTTGGTTTCTCCTTTAAATGGGTGCCAACTGAGATGAAATTGAACCAGGTGAAAGAATCGTAACTAATTAGTGATCTCATTGACCAATCAAGTACAAGGTGAGAGCGAAAACCTGCAGACAATCTGCCCTCTGTGGAACTGATTTGAAAACTCTGCAGTAGGGAATAAGGGATATGTACAAATCTATAATTAATCAACTCAAATGACGTAAAGACGTACCCAAGAAAACATACATAAAAACTCACTCAACATTGGCTAAAACAAAAATCCTCTCATTCACATTTTCATACTGACTTAGTACATGTACCAACATGAATAAGGAAAACAACACAGGAACACATAGAAACAGACATGCACAAACACACTGTTTCACCCACACACACGACAGGTTTAAGAGCGGCAGCAGCCATCACTCTTCATTTCCTTGTTGACGTAATCCTGAAGCTGAAACTTTGGTTCGTCTGGTGCCTTCGTCGACCGGTGTTTCAGCTCTCTGAGAGAAGTACGGAGGATGGAGAGCGATAAGAAACAGGGAGACTGACAGGGACGCACAACCTCACACAACACAGTATATGTTGTCAATAGGCAACCTTGATACCACATATTTTTACTTTGGATGAGTGACATGACCTCTCTGCAGAACGCGGCACTGGTGAAAACCCCACTCACCTGGCCACAGCGGTGAATGCTAACTCCACATTAAGGCCAGACTTGGCACTGGTCTCCATGAAGGGCACTCCAAACTCCTACACAGGGGAGACAGAGGGTCCACTCTGTACATTAAGTGTGTGTCTGTGTGTTCTGTGCGTGCGTGGGTGAAAGGGTGTTTTTATATGGCCACCTGACATCTGACTTGAGTCCGCCTTGTACAATTTGCAGTAACCAACCAGTGGAGCGTATGTGGGCATACTGATGTAGTTGGTGAACTCCCTTCCAAGCAGAGGTCTCAAAACGTTTTGTTGCATGAAACTTTTCTAGCATGAAAACTTAGAAATGAAATGAGCTTGCGGTGTGTGATACTCAAGACATTTGTTCATGATCGTTTGATTATTGTATGCGCTTAAATAAATAGTTTGGCCTGTTGAAAGGTGGGAATCTACTTGTGATTTGCAATGGACCTTCTGGAGACCTACTTCCAGAGACTTCCAATGATCCCACTGTGTAGTCTGACGAATACCTAATTTGAGAGATCAGGACACACTTGGCCCGACATCAGGTGTTTGGTGGAGATTAAAAAAGAAAACACAGACACCTGGTCATCAAGTGTGTGTGTGTGTTTGAGGAACTGAGAGTTTCTGTGTGTCTCTTTTATCATAGCAACTTACCTTCGCTAGATTCTCTCCCTCCTCTCGCTTAACCACTCTCTCCTGTGTCACGTCAGCCTGGAATAGATCACAAACAGCCCCTTAAACAAATGATCTTCTTTTATCTGGTTTCCCAGTCATCATCTACTCACACTAACACAGAGTTATCCTTTATTGTCTGCATGCAGACACACCACAGTGGAATGCATAAATCCCCCCCCCCCCCCAAAGGCATTTTCACATTTCGTTGTTATGAAAACTGATTCCATTGAGGTTCAATAAAATTAATTAACACCACACCACATGTTGTTTTACACAGACAGGTATTCACCACTCTGGGTCAATACTTGGAAGAAACCAGCTTTGGTAGAAATTGTAGCTGGCTTTTTTAATTTACATAGTTTATTATAATTATTATTTGTTTTGGGTCCTGCCATTTTCGACCATTCTCCTTTACATAATTTCTCATGTTGAATGGCCACTATTGGTAAACAGCCACTTTGAAGTCTTGCAGCAGATTCTCAACTGGATTCTGTTCTGGGCTTTGTCTGGTACATACCAAGATAGAAGGTTCTAGAAATCCTCCAGTGTTGCCTTGGCGATGTGTTCTAAATCATTCCAATGTCTCTTGCAGACTGACACTTTTTTCCTTTATGATTTTTGTCTCCATTGGGACTCGGATGGAGAGGTCTTATGCAATACTCTCTTCCTCGTTATATAAACGCACTCAGCCACCTTCATTCCTGTTCTGATCTATTCTGTCCATCCACCTTTCTATCTATTCTGTCCATCCACCTTTCTATCTATTCTGTCCATCCACCCATCTATCTATTCTGTCCATCCACATGTTTATCTATTCTGTCCATCCACCTGTCGATCCATTCTGTCCATCCACCTGTTGATCCATTCTGTCCACACATCCATCCATTCTGTCCATCCATCCATTCCTGTCTGTCCATCCATCCATTCCTGTCTGTCCATCCATCCATTCCTGTCTGTCCATCCATCCATTCTGTCTGTCCATGGGGCGAGGGCTGACCTTGTTTCCCAGAAGCATTATCACCACGTCCTGCTGAGCATACTCATGGATCTCTGTCAGCCACGCCTGGACAAACAGACAGAGAGGGAGGGAGACGGAGGTATAGAGGAGGAGAGAAAGAGGTATAGAGGAGGAGACACAGAGGTATAGAGGAGGAGAGAAAGAGGTATAGAGGAGGAGGGACAGAGGTATAGAGGAGAGAAAAAGGTATAGAGGAGGAGACACAGAGGTATAGAGGAGGAGAGACAGAGGTATAGAGGAGGAGAGACAGAGGTATAGAGGAGGAGAGACAGAGTTGGAGATAAGAAAAACACAAAGTGTCAATGTTAATGAAACAACCAGTGTGGTTTGACCGAGTCGGTCACCTGGCATGTTTAGGAAATCAATACCACAAAGAAACAGGGAAAGAAGAAGACCACTGAGTGAGGCGTTTTAACGAATCGACAGGGAGCATCAATGCAAAAACCCCTACGACTCCAACACAAAGTACACCACTCGCCAACCCTGTTCTCTGCCTGAGACCGTACGCTACGTCTGCCTCCTTGTCCCCTCTGCCTCAGTCTGGGCCAATTACAGGGGAGCGGCCCCAGACATCTTGGTTAGCTCTTCTGGTTAACTAGAGGTGAGCATCTCTGGGGACACCGGGGTTATTCTGCATAGGAACCAGCCAAACATGGCCCCATTAACCATGACTCTTCCTATGAATCTCCTTCGCCATCATTTCATAATGTGCTAGAATAGTCTGCTCCAACCCCCTCCCATAGCCTCCCGCGTTCTTGTCTCGATTTACGTTATTGCTTTCTTCCTAATTCTCCGTCTTTCCACTTCTCCTCGCTCTCTCCTCCGAGCAGCCTTGTGCATCCGTGCTTCATATCCCTAGTTTATCAGCACAAAACCCGGGAGCTTTTCTACAATCTGATCGGGGGGGCCTCCGAGTCCCGGCAGAAAGCATTTGGGAGTTATGGTAATTGGCTTTGATGGCAGGCTGCCGAAAAGAGGAGAGAGAGCAGAGCTAGCCATGAGCTAGCCATGTGTCCTGCTGTGCTGCCTTTCCCTGCCTGTTAATGGAGTGGAAACCCATGCTAACGATAGCATCGTTCTACGCTCATGTAACCACAGAGACCACAGACTATAGTACTGTTTTGCATTAGCCCACATAATGGGTCTGATTGTCGGTTATTGTAATTATTGTCCACTAGGCCTATTATAGGATAGTGTGGGCGCTCAGTGGTGGGAGAGAGGTTTGTGAGACAGGACGTGTGAATGGTGAAACGACTGATCCTCTCCAGGAGCCATGCGCCATGCGCCATCTCTGTGTTAAGGAGACCAAGGTAGGATGCCAACAGAGCAGATGTGGTTGGTGCTCATCGTCTGATACCCATGATCTAGAGTTTGTTCAGTATTAAGGAACCTGTAATAGAGTTTGTTCAGTGTAGGGGAACATGATCTAGAGTTTGTTCAGTGTTAAGGAACCTGTAATAGAGTTTGTTCAGTGTTAAGGAACC
>JACXGK010013723.1:0-12521 GCA_016801125.1 Novumbra hubbsi
TTTAGTAGAAGGATAGCATTGTATGTCAATATCAGCACCTATACCAGGGGTGGGCAAACTACGGCCCGCGAGGGTGTCCCATCCGGCCCACGGAATGCCCTTTTCTGGCCTCCAAATCAATTATGATTAACAAATTACAAAAACAAATGTGGCCTTCCATCTCATTTCAAAATCCTGATGTGGCCCCCGAGCCAAAATATTTGCCCACCCCTGATCTATACCATACATAATGTCCAGGCCCTCCTACATACATAACGTCCAGGCCCCCCTACATACATAATTTCCAGGCCCTCCTACATACATAACGTTCAGGCCCTCCTACATACATAACGTCTAGGCCCTCCTACATACATCATTTCCAGGCACTCCTACATACATAACGTCCAGGCCCTCCTAAATACATAACGTCCAGGCCCTCCTAAATACATAACGTCCAGGCACTCCTACATACATAATTTCCAGGCACTCCTACATTTTGGTGGCCTGGCTGGTCTTTTTCCTTGGTCAGTCCTCATCAAGCATTTCTTCTAATCATCACTCTCTTGCTGTCCTAGGTCATTGGATTCTTGAGACAAATGACCAGTCATCTTGCTATCTTCCGGCTCCCTTATAGCTTTTTGTGTGAAAAGAATGAGTGAAGTAATGAATCCCAGTGTTCTTATCATTTATGCTCATGCTAAACTGGGGGAGAAAATAAGTCATTTGCATATTAATTGGAATGCTACAAAAGCTCATAAATTGTGCTGATTGCAACTATTGTACAAATCCATCCAGTGGAGACAGCCGGAGAAAGAGGATACAGCGTTGTGAAAATTACCTGAACTCACAGAAAGACTTTATCAGCCTTGTCTGCACTTCCACTTCCCTTTGTACAAAACAAATCAGGGATGTGACCCAAATGGCACTAAGTATCACGTAATAGTGCACTACTTTTGACCAGAGCTCTGTCTACAGAGAATAGCGTTCCATTTGGGATGTGCTCGGGGAGGAAGAAAAGTTCTGTCTGCGCCGCTGGGCAGTCATTAAAAGCACACTGCTATGATAGGCAAGATTTCCTCTAAATCTCCTGTGTGAATAAGGAAACGTCTTAGGCAGGTTCAGACAGGGTGCTGAGGTGATCTGGCAGATGCTAATAAGAGGAGAAAGAAAGAAAGAGAGAATGACATACTCCTGTCTTTTCTTTTCCACCCTAAGGGTTTATAAAAACCCAGAGTGCTGCCAAATGTCAACACCGACGGAACACATCAGCACCGGCCATCCCAGCCACTGACTGACAGGGCATTATGATGTTTCGGCCCTGGCAACAACATGACACTTGAATTCTAATACCCTTTGAGTGGAGGGTTATGGTAGTCATGGTAATATTATGGTAAAATTACACATTTTCCGCCATCACATGGGTATAGATAGAAATGAAAAACCTTTGCCCAATAATCACAACTTCTGATTTGACAGAAAATAAATGTCCTTAGCTTTATCTATTCTCTATCCTGCAGGGAAGGTTAAGAACTGCCATAAATTATACTTCAATTACATTAGTTAAATCATTACCACTGAGAATAAGGTTAACAGGTTCCTCCGGGCTAGTGTGGGAAGGCTGCAATTCAAACAGACAGAATAGTGAACTCTCAACATGTTGTCTTATCTTTGGTCAGAACACAATTGGGAATGTTTTGGCCACAATCACTCACAAAAGTGTCAAGACGCAATAGAAAGAGATCTACAGCCTTTCTTCGTAACAATGCACTGTCTCCTCATCTCCATAACTTCCCTAGCATTGCCATGAAGATACTCGTTGTGTAAACATCAGGATACTCGGTGTGTAAACATCAGGATACTCGGTGTGTAAACATCAGGATACTCTGTGTGTAAACATCAGGATACTCTGTGTGTAAACATCAGGATACTCTGTGTGTAAACATCAGGATACTCTGTGTGTAAACATCAGGATACTCTGTGTGTAAACATCAGGATACTCAGTGTGTAAACATGCTCAAATTATTGTCATATTGTACCCAAAATGCCATCACCATGTCTTGCAAAGATAGTCTAAAGGACTTCTCATATGAGGCTCCTCAGCAGTAGAAACCGCATAAACCTCATTTGGACTATTTCTGGATTAATTCATGCGTGTTCAATAACAGGAAAGAATACATAATTATTATTATTATTACTTTTTCCTCTCAAGATAATGCTGTTCCGTCTTTTAGTGCTGAATCATGGTGACCCATGTAAATGAGTGTCTCCATGGACAGCCAACAAACTGACAGATGGGCAATGCTAATGGAATAAAATGGTTGGTGACATTGATTATCAATTTGGGAAGAAGACCGAAGGGTCAGTCTGAACCTTCACCCCTATTAAAAATGAAATGCTACCATAAGTTTTCTAAAGTTAGTGGAATAATTGCCAATATATGAGTAATCTATTGCAAAACATGTCATTTGTAATAGAAGAGATTTTCTTAAATGCTCATGCAATATTTATTTGTCATATCGGCGTCGGTATTGCCCATGGGTTTCTGGTCAGAATCTCAATAATAAAAAGATGCATGATGATCTTCAACATTGTATTACTTTTACTCATTACTTTGCACCTCTCCCACCTATTGACCTTTTTAAAAACAAAATCCCTTAAATAGTCCCTCAACATTTACAAAAAATACACATTGCTATAATATAGTAAAAAAATATATATTTTATTTCTTCTGAAAATGAAATACCAGTTATTCACAAAATGTACGGTGTGTGTATATACAGTATCTCACAAAAGTGAGTACACCCATCATATTTTGGTAAATATTTTATTATATCTTTTCATGTGACAACACTGAAGACATGACCCTTTGCTACAATGTAAAATATTGAGTGTATAGCTTGTATAACAGTGTAAATTTGCTGTTCCCTCACAATAACTCAACAAACAGCCATTAATGTCTACACCGCTGGCGACAAAAGTGAGCACATCCTTAAGCGAAAATGTCCAAATTGGTCGCAATTAGCAATTTTTGCTCCCCGGTGTCATGTTACAAGGTCTCAGGTGTGAATGGGGAGAAATCATTGTCTTAAATTATGAATACAAATAAACAGAGTGCAATTTTTATGGCAGATTTGGAGAAAGCCTATGATATTGGGTGTCTAAGACCAGCATTGAAATGCCTGAATATTTTTACTTTGGACTATCTCTTATGAAAGTGGATAAACACTTACAATGATCATATATGTTACTCTGAGGTCTTATGTAGATCTGTTGAGTTATAGTGCTAAGCAACCTTAACGACAAAATATCACCCACACCTAGAGAACAGAAAGTGAGAAAACATTCATCACTATCTCATATTCCATGACAACAGGGCTGCAGAACAAACCCTGAAACAGGTATGTGAAAATAGAATTGTCAAGAGAATCATTAGGCTGACCTCCGTTTCACCTTACCACGCACGCAATACTGCAAACGCCTCAAAGTTAAACCGACAAAATGTATATTTATGGCTTGTTGGCGTTATGAGAAAAAATAAACCCTAGATAGATTTATCTTAGATTGCATAAGCATTTCCATAGCGTTTGAATTTGCACGGGCATGTTTGAGATGTCCCACGCAGAATTGTAACCATCAATATTGAAAAGAATTAGCGGTATTAGGCTCATGCTACCTTGTAACGTGGTATATCAATAAAATTATACCCTAAACCAGGGGTAGGCAACCCGTGGCTCCGGAGCCGCATGCGGCTCTTTGACGGCTCTGCTGTGGCTCTTTTGCACAGTAAACAAAGGGTACAGCTCTTACCTTGGAGTTTGAAGTGATACTGCGTCACTGAAAATATATTTTTTTACTAAAATGCACATCACATCCTATTCTGTAGCTGTCAAGCATGTGTTCAATCATCTTTTGCTATCCCACCCTGGGTAAAGCATCAATGGATATTTTAAATAAGAGAAAAGTCAAGAAGTGTCTTTATTCTTGTTACAGCTATATGTAAAACTATATAAGCTGTGGCATTAAATAGCTATTGCGGCTCCAGACAAATGTTATCTGGTGGCAAATAGAGGAAAATGGCTCTTTGGATATTAAAGGTTGCTGACCCTTGCCCTAAGCGTTGCTTAAATTACGCTACTTTTTCCATTCCGAGACGTATCACAGACAACACCTGTAAACCAGCCTTAAGTTACAGATTAGAAGAGTTATTATATCCCCTTTCACAGTGGCATAATGGGAAGAATTAAGATGGAAACGAGTGTGGTCTTTCTTCAACTCACCCTGCTTCTGCACATAGCACACCAATACTATTTATTCAAATACTAATTAGGGTTGGACAATCTGATACTAGCATAGATACTGGCCACAAAAATGGGATCGGGAATTGGCCATGCGAGTCTATGTAATGAGTTGACATCACGAAACAAAGAGTAATAACAATGTGCATAAACATGTCGTAAATTGTTGATGATTGTCTGACCGAAAAAACGGGCAATGCCTAACACAATAACAACCACAAGTATGGCTGCAGACTGGGATTACATTACACCTAAAAAGCACCTATTAAAACATGGAATTGGACATTTTGCCAAATAAGTATTTCATGGCGGGACGCTGACAGTTAAAAAGCATAGGCTAGCTAGCTAACGCTAGATAGGTTTGCTAATGCTGGCTAACGTTGGCCAAGTTGGCTGATGCTAGCTAATGCCAGGTTGGTAACGCCAGGCTATTTGAAAAAGCATCACTTTTAACTGTCTGATTTCTCATCCTGAAATTGGTTCAGATTCATAGCGAAATAGCAAGCCTTTTAACATATTCTATTAAGATTTTAACTAAATAAAATGACATTATCAGATCAGTACTACGTATCGGCAGTTGGTTCACTACCTACTCTAAATCGGTATAAAAAATCCAATAGTAGTATTGGGTGCATCCCTATTTAAATGAAAAAGAACAACATTGAAATATAGAGGCTTTTTACATTTTAGACTAAACATGAATAGATATGAATCTACTCCTAGGAACTGTCCGGATATTAAATGCATGCGTCTATCTGTCATTACTAAGAAAACAACTGGATGCAGCATGTAAGGGCAAGTTTCTAAACTCACTTGTGAATAAATAAGCAAGCCAGCTAAAATGTCCACTCATTACAGCAAAAGGAGATTCCAATGAAGAATACGTTTTTTTTAACCATGCATGTTTTACATGACTACTACCATTATCCTTAAAAGGAATTCATTCATGAGTTATTGCTTCTCCTGTAGATTTTTGCGCAGACAGTCAGCCATCTGAAGGATAGTATGAAGTTGGAGAGGTCTTCACTTGGCTGTGGTGTTACAGTACTTGGCTCTACAACATCACGCAGCATATGGCCTCTGCCAAAGTAATGTCACTGTTCGTCAGGTAGAGAATTTACTATTAGATTTAATTCTCATGTTAACAGGATGGCTGACTGCTTAGACCATTGAAAGAAAGTGGAGTGCTAGAATGGCTGTCAGAGCTTCTTTATGACCAAGGTCCAGCTTTTGAATAGACATCTGCTTCATCTACTTCCAAAGCTGGCTTGGCCTCAACCCTGCCTAGTCTGATCATGAATAATTACAGGCCATTGGTGGATAACTAAATTGAAACAAAATGGATCCGGATAACAACGTCAGAAAAATAACTAACATGTAATGTAAACGTCTCCCTTTCAGCCAAAAAATGTGCGGTTAGTGCATAATTTTTTCTTGTGAATTTTTATGTTCAGCTGTACCTGCTGAATAGTGAAAGAGTACCAGAAACGTTATTGAGCCTAGTTAGACAAATAGGGATTGAGCAGTGTTACCTGGTCCACTGCCATTTCCACATTCATCATAAATCACAACAAGATGGACAACAGACTCAACATTAAAAATGCATGAAGGCAATTTGTTCCTCTGCTAAACTGATACAGCTTGGCTCCATCCCAAAAGGCACCTTATTTGCTGTATAGTCTGACCAGAGCTCAAATCTTTAAACAAGAACCCTGAATATTGGATGAAATTGGTTTGAAAACCACAAAAAATCCTCTGGGGAATGTTTTGAGAATCCTTTGGAGGGATGTAACTTCCTAATTAACGTGTCGGAAACCAGACTAAATACAGTCTGAAGGAAGATTTAAAATCAATGTGTGAAGGAACTTCTATTACACGTGGTGGGTATTTTGTATTTAAATAATTTGACACAATTTGAAAGCAATTCTCCCTTTGTCCCAGCCTCAACAATTCCTGCAGACACCCAAGCCAACTAAGGGCGTAACTAGTGTGGCATTAGGCTGAGACATCCTTGCTGAAAAGACTTCCATCCACTGGAGCCAAGGCTCAAACTTAGCATGTGACAGTTAGCTTGGTGCTACAAAAGAACTACAATTAGACCGCTTCACCACCTGGGAGGCCTAGACTTGTTATTTTCCCTGGCCTCAATGGCAGCCCTCTTTCAGGCAGTAGTAGTAACACATATTTCTGAGCAATGAATAAACCAAACAAACGCTAACAGTTCAAGAGTCAGAAAGTAGGTCGTTGTTTTTTCACGTCTACACCTTTTCATCACACAGTCAAAGCAGAGCCTGTAGCTATTTCAGTGGAGCTCTCCGGCTCGCCCCTTGCACCAGGCCTGGAGTTCACTCATGAATGAATGGAGCTCTATTGAGCCAGAGTCCCAGGCCATGTATTAGCCCCTCAGTGGAAACTATGACCGCCCACCAGCAGGTAGCGAGCAAGCGAAAGAGAGAGAAAGCAAGCGAGACAGAGAGAGCGAGACGGGGGCGAGAGAGAGGCCACCGGCCTGAGTTCATACCGCCGTGGGAGGCCAGGCCGTATTACCATCGTCAGCATATGGCCACCTCTCACAACATTAAAACAGGCAATCAAGCGATGATATTGGCAGTGTTTGTGTTTATGACAACAAGCAGGGATAGCTACATGTCTCTGGTGATATGGTTTTAATGAAAGCAGAGCAGGCAGCCAGGCTTTGCACTGGGGATTTTGGCAGAGCAGACAAAGACGTACCCTACAAGTTCTCCAGGGCTTAGAGCAGCTACTTTACTGCAGACACACACTATAAATGAACATTTGTCCTCATTGGAGATATACAGGAGGAATTTCATAAGAAATGTCTGAATGTATTCATATTAAAATAATATTTGATTGGTAGCAAAGGTGATTCTTATTTCAATGTTTTTGTGGTTTACCCAAATGCCATGGTTTACTGAAAGACATTCATCAGCTAGCGGCTTCCATCATTACACTCTTATCTCTTGTCTTCAACCTTCATGCTGTAAGCAATCAGATGCGCTATGAGCCACATTTGAGGAAACAGAAGAATGTTTAGAGAGATACTTTAATTCTGGTAATAGAAATCTATCCAAAGGAGCAGTTTTTCACATTTCCTTCTGCTACCAAACAGCATAACACCCAGATGTATAGTTGATGTTCCGGAGTAATAACTGCTCAAATGACATACGTCTGACGACTGGTGAAAGAAGTCTGAACAATGTTGTTTTTATTATGTTGTCTTTATTTAAATGCTATAGATGCAAACTACCTACTATCATTCTCATGCAACCCTGGCATTGTGTATTCAGCACACACAAATAGAGCTTGTTCAGAGGGCACCGGCAGGGAACACATGCCACGAAAGGGAGCAGAATTCATATACGACCACTATACCCAGCACCCTTAAATCCATCCAGCACCACCATCCAAAATATTTGTAATTGTACAGAAAGAAGATGAAATGAGGAGCTATCAGGTGTAGAGTAGGAACTATTCAGTGTTGTCCCTCAAGCTAGTGTGGAGGAAATAAAGCTCAAAAGAATGATTCCAGGTCAGCTCAGAGAGGGGGACATAATCTATTTTAGTCTGTCTGACTGGGCCATTTAACAACATGTTACACACTCTGAGCCAAACCCTCTATACCTTCCCAGATGGTTGGTATTCCGTGTGATGTGCTTCCTCTATCTGTCTCTCCTGTCCCTTTGGCTTGGTACTGTCCTTCCTCTACAACAATACCTCAGCTCTCTCTTCACAGGTCTGTGGAAACACGTTCACTGATATTCGGTTCCATTCCAACCATGACACCATCCATGAAAACAATTTGGTGTAAACACTTTCTTTCATGGTAACCTCATGTTTCTCTTAAGCTGTTAAATGATCCATTGTCCTTTTGATCCACTGACGTCTGAGCGATACATTGTACACTCTGTGAGGGATGGACAAAACGTACAAGGCCATCTGAAGTCGAGTCCACGGTGGATTGACTAGAACGTGTAGCAGGTGAACCAGTAGAGGCTGGTCACTCCAATACCGTGAATGTAGGAGTCATGGAAGTAGGAGAAAAGCCTAAAGTTTGTGCTGAGACACCAGCTGCAGTCTGCAGCCACCTAGTCAGCTGTTTCCCCTGGAATTCAAAGGCTCTGTTGCCTGGCAACACAGCTATTTGTGGAACCCATTTAAATGTCATCGTCAATTTCATACACCCTACTGTTGTCATATACTCAACTTCAAACAGCAATTACGCCAATCTAAGGAAACCGTTCAGTGATAAACTCCATTATTGATTATTTCAAATAATCGCGCTGCGACCTACTGAACACTAGCAGTCATAACTTAAACCTAAGCACCACAAAGAGAATCCTTTGTTAAATCAACACTGCATGTTATATTTAAAGAGATTTAGCCTGATTTGCATATATATATATATATATATATATATATATATAAATGGCAGAGCAGACAAAGACGTCATTAATCAGCACAACAGTTTCCAGCAGTGCTAACATAACTGCAGAAGGGTTTTCTAATGATCAATAAGCTTTTTAAAATGATAAACTTTGATTAGCATACACAATGTGACATTGGAATGCATGACTGATGTTTCCTAATAATGGTCCCTCAGCAACATTTTCTGATCAATTGAACATTATTTTAATAAACACAAAATTGCTTTTAATTCAAAAACACACACATTTTGAAGTGACCTCTAACTTTTGGATTTTATTCTTTCTGTCTAAGCAAGCTTCCCTAGTGACAAAAAAAAACACAAACAGCAGAGTAGGCTAATATGTCATTATTAATTGGGTTTTCAGTTAGAATAACTTGAAATCTCACAGGTATAGTACAATCAATTTATCATACTATAAGTATAAATAAACGGTTTAGAAATACACCTAACCTATAAACATGTAACCTTAATGGCCAGTGATGCAAGTTATATTTCTTTTCACAGAGACAGTGGGGAAATCCTTTTCGGGTTTTTTAACAATACATAACAAAAGTTTGTCTGTATTTACACCATTGTTGCGGTCACTACATAGAGAAACGTAAAAGATGTTAAGGTAGTGGCCCTTTCAAAACCTGGCAAAGCTCTTAAAATATTTCTCAAGGAAATATTGGCACAATTTGTTGTGTTCTCTGGAACCGGTGGGTGGGACCATTCTGTGGGTGAATAATCAAGCGGTCCAATTATTTTTCTTTATCTGAATCCAGGATAATTACAAAATTCCTGTTTCTCTACAGCTTTGAACTAGTGAGTAAACAGGTAAAATGTATTAAATGCGCTACTCAGCCATTGAATGGCATAATAAACTGAGCTACACAGGCATCGGGCTGGCGTTGGCACCAGAGCAGCCAGAGAGCTGCCAGTGATTTCAACCTGTATTGTGTAAAGGTGGAGTCTGTTAATCAGGAGGGAGGACAGTGAAACCGAGAGATTAACAAAAGACCACAACTGGTAAGATCACCATGCTTCTGTGGTTATACCCCCCCCCCCCCCAAACCGCTATTATTTGGGTTAACGGACCTTTAACACAAAGTCCCACAGGCAACCCCTCTGATTCCTTTATTCTCCCTTCCCCATTTAAGGGGGTCACCCTATGGACCAGCTGCCAGGGCAGCCAATCACCGGAGAGACAACACAAAAGGAGGGACATACAATAAGTGGGCTCAGTGATATGCAGAGCTCTGGAGCTGCCGTTTACATTAAGGCATAGCTGCACAGCCCCCGCCCCCCTTGGGATAACCCAGGGTGAACTAGGCCTTTGGTTCAACCACATGGTACTGCCTTCCCATTTATAGCACCTAGTGCTCAGTTTTACTGTCTACAGATAAATGATTGATACTAGATTGCCCACTCTACAAACGCACTCTTCAATTAATCCAGTAAATACGGAGCTAAAGTGGAGTGTATCCTGGTTAACCTTCAAAAGTCATTACAGGGTTTTCCCTAAAAACAAAATTCGGGGACCGTGATGGAGGTTGAGACAACTTGTTTTTGAGGGAAGAGCGACTGTGACAATGTCTAACAATTTCAACTGTGGCTAATGGCTTGATCCTCGTGTTGTGTGTTTGACAATGGAGGACAGTTGATTGGTTTTGTAAACGTGCTGGGCTTTTGACAATTTCAGCTGTATAGCGGGTTACATATCACTCAAAGTGTGAAAAACAAAAGGTAACGTGAACCTTTGTGTTTAAATGGCTGTGTTTGGAGTTCACGCTGCTTAGGAAAGCTCTCGGGCAATTGGAATGACTTGTCTTCACACACTGACCCTCTGTAAACACACCACTGCCCTCCAGGTTCTACCTAAGCAAACCTGACCTGACCCTTCCCACCGAAATGGAAGTCATTGCTTTTTGTGCATTTTCTGCAGACTAGAGAAATGTTATAAATAGAATGGATGAAAAGTCCACATATGATGTGGTGTTTCTCTACACAGGTCCCCAAAGGGAAATGCAACTTGTACTGTATCTTAAAGTGCTGACATACAGGCATTAACCACTACAGCACAAAACAGCTTTAGGCAAGTTTGTACGAGTTACGTTTTCAGTGTAAGCATACAATTGCACAACTTTGGTAAAAAGTTGCAAAAGATAGTATTGTCATTTTGGAAACAGCATACACTCTGAATATTTTGTAACTTAATAAACATTGCTACTTGCGTTCTAAGGAAAATATTGAATGCTATATTGAATAGCAGTTTAGATTTGTACATTCTTGTATTTCAAGTTTATTATTCAACGTTTATTATTATGCGGGGTCATTTGTAGAACAACAAAACACTTATTTCAATCTAGGACTCTACATCATAGATTATTTCAGTGAAGACAGTGTGACATAGCAACACCACCTATTTCAGTGTCCTTTGCTTCAACACACATCACAACTCCTATTTCAGTCCCAGACTGACTGGAAGCTAACTTGGCAGCAGTGTTAATATAATGGCATAGACACATTCTACATGCCAACAGAGAATACACATGATGACATCTCTGGCTTTGTACCAGATTTAGTAAAGACTTAGATCGGTCAATTACTGGCTCCCGTCATGGTGTACTAGGCTCAGGGCAATATTCCAGCCACCTAGATGGAGCCATTACAGGTTCAGTGGCTGTAAAACACCTGCATGATTTTTCAATTGCAACTTCACTACAAGGTGATCCAAATAATGTTAAGTAAAATGTAAAAATATGACTGTGATTTTATAGTAACCAGTTAAGATCAGGGAAGGCTTGGATGCAGGAGAGTAAGCAGAAAGCCGGGTTACTTACAGGTGGTCAGGGAGGTGATCAGGTTTCAGATAAAACCGCTGCCTTTCCGTTGTCAGCATAAGGGGCAACTTGACCGGTCTCTGATTCCTCCTGCTGCCACTGTTTTTCCAGCCAAAGATCACAATGAATAGTGTAATAACCAGTGTGTGTGTTGTGTGTGTGCTCACGCTGGCTTGACTGTGTGTGCCCAAATGCATGTATATATTATAAGTCTAAACATGCATATATATACAGATAAATAGATGCAACTAAGATTTATCCAAATCACTTGATAAGAACATGGTGATTGCAATGCTAGGGTTGTGGGTTTGATTCCTACGGGGAAAATGTACGTAGTTACTAATGCAAGACACTCTGGATGACAGTGTCTGGTGCACGAATGGACTGGAAATACCATAGGCTTGAAGGCAACATATTCACATGCAGTTTGACATGTTGTACAGCTGCTGCTGTCTGACACAACACGGAAGTATTACTGGGGTCGAGTCTATTAGCAGACACGCAGGAGCCCGGTGTGTGTACATGCTGTAGCTCTGGAGCATTCCGCATCCAACACTTACAAGCTGTAGTTATTCATCAAGTCCTAACTAAATCTTGCTTTGCTGATAGATCTGACGCGCTTTAACTCCGTGATTAATTTCGCTTCAGTTCCAAGTTGCCTACCCAGCATGCCTTTCAGAGGAAGAGCCGAGTCGGGGAGAGTGTTGTGTGGGGCCCTACTTGCAGAGGCAGATAGAAGCAGCCCACCAGGCCAGGCACAGGTGCCATCTGACGGGTCCATTCCCCACTCTAAGCAGTGCTCCATCTGTTCAACTGGTCCCCTGTGGAGCCGGCCCACGGGGGAAGCTAACGTGCACTACATGCAACAAGGGCCTATAGGGCTCCAGTCATAAGCAGCGCACTTTGCAGGGAATAGGGTGCCATTTGGGCTGCGGTCTGAAGAGCACCAGAGGCAGAGACAACACTGGGTATATACTG
>JACXGK010013724.1:0-12521 GCA_016801125.1 Novumbra hubbsi
TAACCCTAACCCTTATCTGTGTTAACTTACTGCCAGTACACAGCTGGACACCAGATACTAACCCTAACCCTTATCTGTGTTAACTTACTGCCAGTACACAGCTGGACACCAGATACTAACCCTAACCCTTATCTGTGTTAACTTACTGCCAGTACACAGCTGGACACCAGATACTAACCCTAACCCTTATCTGTGTTAAAGTGCGACTGAACGCACACTTTACGATTTCCCCAGAAATGTTAAATGTTTTCATCCTGTTATTGTAACCTAAATATGTAATGTATGGTTGTACGATGTACTATTGATTATGATTTAAAGACATTAAGTGCATTTGGAAAGTATTCACACCCCTTCACTTTTTTCACACATTGCAGTATTTTAAAATGAATTAAATAGATTTCACCAATCTACACCCATTACCCCACATACACACTTGGGTATGATGCTACAAGCTTGGCAAACTTGTTGTTAGTTCCTCCCATTGTTTTCTGCAGATCCTCTCAAGCTCTGTCAGGCTGGACGGGAAAAGTAGCTGCACAGCCATTTGTCCAGTCTCTCTAGGGATGTTGGATTGGGTTCAAGTCTGGGCTCTGCCTGGGTGGCTCAAGGACATTCACAGACTTTCTTGAAGCCACTCTTACTTTGTCTTGGCTGTGTGTTTAGGGATGTTGTCGTGTTGGAAGGGGAACTGTGGCCCATTCTGCGGTCCTAACCTGATCCAGAGCACTCTTCATCCAGAATCTGTCTGGCATTCTGGCCTAATAGTTTTGTTTTGGTCCCATCAGACCCATGCTCTCAGAGTCGTTTAAGTGGCGTTGGGCCACTCTTCCATAAAGCTCTGATTGATGGAGTGCTGGCAGGTTTTCCTATCAATGCTGAGAAACTTTAAAGGTTTTTTGGAGTGGCCACTGGGTTTTTGGTCACCTTCCTGACCAAGGACAAATTTACCGGTTGCATTGCTCTAAGAGTGCTTTAAAATCACTTTATGTAATAACCTTCTCTAGGTCTATGACAACACAACCTTTGATCTTTGATAAACTTTAAACGCATGCATACTACAGTTATTGACATTACTGCGTTTAGTACTTTGTGCATCATTATGATTTTCGTAATCAAAATGTACACCAATTATATTTTTTTCCTACATTTTTGCAGGAGCTTAATTGATTGTGGCATAAATGTTTTGGAATAAAACAATAATTTATTGATTTCTTTTCTTTTAACAATTTTTTTTTATTTAAAAATGTATTTCATTTTTTATTGGATGATCAAGCTGCTTATTCATTTTCAACTAGGGTACCTATAATTCTAAACAGCACTTTAAATGAAAACTAAGATTAAAAACGGATAAAGACCTATGCGTAGTATATGTAGTCTAATATTTAAATATATATTTACTCAATTTGGTAATCCTTCACATTCTTTTATAAAGCCCCTTTTACATCAACACATCACAAATTGCTTTTACAAAAAAGATCATTATTGAAAAACATTTGATTTATATTTTGCCAATGTATGCACGGTCAGTAATGTTTTCCTCAATACATTTATTGACATGTAAGTGTACAATGTGCCAAATGTAGATTTACTGCATTACTTTTTTATTATTATATACATACTAATTTATATTTTGGGTTAGCAAAAAGCACTAGAAGATTTGCTGCCATGGCTGAACTAATCTTTTTAGCAGCTGATCTGTTGTGAATATTATATAATAATAATAATAACAGTAGTTAATAATAATCAAGAATGTTGATCAGAGAGTTGTGCTGGCTTTTGTTCCTTTAATTTGTTTTTATCAACACAATGTTTAACAACATAATGACAAAAATTCTCTTTTTGTGGTGTTTTGGAAAATGCTAATCATTGCAGGAAAGATGCATCAGTGAAACATTGTAATCTTAAATTCATTTATTATTGGGAACTAGGGCCTGGGCATGAAAGTGTTTTCTTAAAAAATCTGCAATGCCAAACCATTAGGTGATTTGGTTCAATTTGTTTCAATTCATGCTTTATTCAGCTGCAAACAAAAAGAATAGTGAATAAAATGGACGTCATGATTAGTGCTTGGACAGAGATGTATAGGGTCTAATCCCATGGGGGGGTGTGGTGCCTGGGGATGCTAATTCAAGCTCAAGCTAAGGGATGCTTTGTCAAGGAGCAATCAGAAAATCTGTCCCTTTTACATCTCTCTGATACTTTAAGTAAAAAGATTCATAATAATATTACTTTTGACTATTGTAGCCATCCTTTATCCATCACACATATACTTTTTTATTATTTAAAACATAACATTTTAACACTATTAGCATCTTATACAATTTGATCATTTAAAAAACATTAATATTGTTAGACCAACCAACAAATACACATACCTCAGACTGTCAAGGGTATAAAAGAATAATCTAGTTTGCACATCTTGGTAAAGCCACAAGGTATCCTGGGCACCCCGTGTCGTATTCTCATAGCAACATTAAAATACTTAAATATAAACACACAATATACACAAAAGATTCAATAATAATAATCCACTCCAATGGCAATGCTCTATTTGCACAGCGTGGTTTACATCCTTAACTACACAGGAGAGTTTGTCTCCTATGCTATGCATGGCATAAGCCATTTTCATAGCAGCCAGAAGCTTGTTCTTCTCTATAGACACTGCTCAATGTACTTAAGGGAACACCTAATCATCACAGTATGACACCAAGTCGACAACATTTCAGGGATATCAATCTGTCCAGTGCAAATGAAAGTGACAACAGAAGCATGGAGAGGCAACAGCAAGACAACCCCTAAAAGAGAATGGTGTTTCTGGTGGTGGCCACAGATAATTGCTCTCTCTGATTGATTCTTATCTAGTTTTACATTTTGTTTGTGTCCTTGTCGTAGCTTGTTGCGGAAACCTGCAGCTCATTCAGGTTGCACAGGTAGTTCAGCTCCTCCAGGTTGTGTGAAGGTTTGCGGTGTCTTTCGGTACAGCCTCAAGGGCATGGCAGCAGGGTCCAAAATTAGCACTCGCCAATGGCCAAATGCGGGTACATTTTGTCTTTGGCGAGTAAAATATAGAGACTACACTCCACACTGGCAAGTAGAAAAACTTATTTCATACACGTGCAACTTCAATCAGTTGGATCTGCAGCGCTGCTTGTGTCGTGCTCACATTTGTTTAAATACAGTAGCTAAAACTTGAGGTAAGCCTACATGTTGACAGTTAATGCTAACCCAGCTATCTTGCGGGACTGAAGCCACAAACAAAAGAAACAAAACTCTTTATGCCGAGACCACTTTTATCAATGCTAATGCGAGTGTCCCCTCGTCATCTCATCCACCGGAAATAATAAGGAACTTCTGTGAAAGATAGTGATATTGACTGGTGTTTAAGGGGGGGTTATGTTTTGCAATTTGTGTCGTGTCAACGCAAAGGAAAAATGCAGAGGCAATTCCTTCGTTGTGGGCACTAAATCCATGAACCTGGAGAACATACTACTACAAGTGCTCATAATGTCACAGTGATTGCATGTCAGACGTCAGGGCATAGTTTCTGCTCCTCCAGGCTACCCCATCAGTACAGGCCCTCACAACTATCTAACGCTACCACTAAGGAAATAATCATCCTTTTCTGAACCGCACACGCACACGCCATAGCCGAGACCAAGATGACATGCTAAATACTACTAATACTACTAATAGCAAATTGCAATAGTAAAAAGCATTTCGTTTTTCTGGTCTGGTAAGCCACCTTAGCTGGTAAGCCAAAAAGTGTTGGACCCTGTATGTTGGACCCTGTATGTTGGACCCTGTATAGAAGAGATATCAGTAGACAGGCTATTACACGAGGAGAGCTGGACAGGGCCGTGGAAGGGCATCAACCCAGTAGCAGGTCTGGAATCTGAGCCTTTGAGGGAGGAACTGGAGGAGCACAGCCAGAGTCCTACATATTGACTTCCAGTGGGCTACTGGCGTGCATGTTATTGACAGACTCCATGAGTCAGAAACAGACTCCATGAGGGTGGCATAAGGGCCCAAAGTCCTCTAGTGGGACCAGTGCTCACTGCCCAGTACTGTGCAGCTTGTTTGGCATTCGCCAGAGAGGTTCACACTGAGCTAATGTGGCCGATTTGGAGATACCGTGGTGAACTTTATGCTGCCCGCAACATCACCCAGCATGACTGGTTTGGCGGTGGGTCAGTGATGGTCTGGGGTGGCATAGCCTTGGAGGGTTGCACAGACTGCTGCGTGCTAGCCAACGGTACCCTGACGGCTGTTAGGTACCGGGATGAAATCCTCAGACCCATCATCAGACCTTATGCTGGTGCAGTGGGGGCTGGGTTCCTCTTGGGGTAGGACTATGCCCGGCATCATGTGGTCAGAGTGTGTAGGCAGTTCCTGGATGACCAAGGCATTGATACCATTGTTGTGCTGCTCTGGTATTAGAAGTAATGGCACTTTTTTATTCAAGGTGTGTACACAAGTTGCCTAAAATTAACATCAGCAATGTTAATCATATTTGCAAGACGATTTGCAAGTCTCCAGCTAGCAAGTTGGAGGAAGGATTTAAGATGTACATTGGAGGAATATTTTTTTTTATCCCCTGCTGCTTTTGTACATTTGCCCACTGACAAATTGTTAGTCTCTGGTCAGACTAACAATTTACATTAACTACTGAATATGCGCTTTACATTGTTACAATTTGTTTGACGTCTTTAATTAAGCGAGATCTCTTTGGCACAGCTGTTGTCAATTAACAGAAGGCATATTTGACTGTATGTTTCATTAGATACCATCACTGGCCATAGTTAGAACCAGTTAAAAATTTTATTTGATGGCACAACACGAGTTGAACTGGAATTACTTTTTCACACACGGTTGCACAAAAAGGAGCTGTGAAAAAATCTTCCCTGAAAATATTCTAATAAGCCCCTGATTGGTCTGTCCAAATCAGTTACCAGCAGGTGTTTTGTAACAGATAAAGGCAGCAAGTCAGTAGTTTCTGTGCAATAGACTGGTAATTGCTTAGAAGTTTTTTTTATATTTGTTTTATATTTTTTGATACTTCATTCCAAATATAATCTTAGAACTACATAACATTTTATTATTCAACAAGAAAAGTCATAATTTGTATTTTTGTGTACAGTCAAGGCATATAAAATATGAACAACATTTGAAGATTACAGATAGTCGCCTTTGGCTGTGCCCAACTATTAAGATGTCTTGAGTATACTGCAAAATAGCTATTTTGATGTTACTGTCCCAACAGTAACAGGACTGTTTTACCACTAGCATTGTTTTAAAAAATTACATTTAGCTTTAGAATATGTAATAAAAAAAACAATTAACTGTGTTATTAGCCTTGAACATATTAGACAATAATTAAATGCAGGCAAGAGAAAAAATGCAAATATTATACCATACAGTCAATTGCTGTGGTTGTCTAAAATATGCTTTAAGGTTTGTTGCTTGGTGATGGCTCATTTTGATTGGATATTCTCCATTATCATTTAGAATAATGTCAATCACTGTCTTTCAGTAGGAGTACCTCAATCTTTGGTAATTACCAGTTGAGACACTTGATGAGTTGTCTTTACTCATGGCTTAGAGTTTGTCTGATCTTCACATTTTTCCAATTTCCTCAGATCCTTCTAATTTCTACTCTGTTTTGGTCTTAGAAAATCTCTAACATGATTCCTTCAGCATTTTCTAAAAGGCTTTGTGGATACGGGCACAGGCTTGATGGAAAGGGAGGTCCGGCTTGTAGGCTGGACTAATACAGAACTGAAGCAAATCATCAAAGAACATAAAAGTTTTAGGTGAATTTTTTTTTTCAAAGGTATCCTTTGACAAAACATGACTTGTTCCTCGGGAACACAAAATATGTCTAGTAAATGGACAAACGTCTGCCCGTACCTTTCTCAGAATCATGCAGGAAACACTCAAGCTTGACAGTAGAGTTTCAATTCCGTATCTTTTCAGTTTCTTGTTATTTCTTGCTGAGAGAAACCACCTGAACCCATTGCCACCACTTTGTGCCCTCCCCTTTTCATGAGGGGAAAAAATGTTGCTCTCCCATGAGCATGCATTCCTCTTGACACTCCTCTCTGGATTTCCCCAACCACCTTGTAGCCACAAGCTACCCCAGAGAGTCTTATAGCCTCTAGAGGGAACAGCCCTACCATTTCTGCTAGATAGGTGTCAGTGTTTTTAGATAGGAAGCCATTGGGGAAGAATTGACCTGACTGCAGCCGTGGTGTTTGTCAGCTCGGGAAGGCTTTATTGATTCATAGAAAATTTGATTGCAAGCAGCTTCTGAGTGGTAGACCCGAGCTGGCTGGTTCACTATAGGGCGTGGGGGCCGTGTGGGGGCCGTGTGGGGGCTGTGTGGGGGCTGTGTGGGGGTTGTGTGGGGGCCGTGTGGGGGTTGTGTGGGGGCTGTGTGTTAGTGTGTGTGTGTGTGTGCACCAGGGTGCATTTGGTTGTGCAGTCACTGGTGAAAGCAATTGCCATGAAACCTCAGGACAATGAGCCGAATGCTTCGTGGCTCTGGAGACGCGAGCCTGGATGAGGGCGACACTGTGGACGACCACGCTTGGTTTGGACTGGGACCGACGGAGGGGGGAATGGAGCAAGGTGAGGAGGAATGTTCCCTAGCCTTGGATTTTCAGGATATATATCCATGGCATTTTGGGGCATCTTATTCAGGCATTGCGCTGCCAGGTTCTCGGTTTACCAGCTTTACAATTGTTTGCCAGCTGGTAAAGTTTATATGATTGATGTGAAATGTGTGTGCGTGTAGAGTTGGACTAGCATACACAAGACTGTGTCCTATTGACAGTAATTGACCTTCCCCCTTTTTTAATGGTTTAACCCAGTCTGAAAACTGGACAAAGCAGATGCCCGCGAAGCAGGGGATAGGCTATCACTTTCTGTCATGCTGTCTGATCAAGCGCAAAATGGAGGAAATGTCAAATAGTCCCGTAAGCTGGCAGTGAAAGGGTTAACATGTTTACGTTGCTGCTTCCCGCAGCTTGCTACCGAGCCTGTTACCGTGGCGACGGTCCTGATTCCAACCGGCTTTGAGAGTCTGATTCATTTACATTACTCTCATATAACCGCAGAAGGCAACTTGAAGATAAGCATTAGCAGCGCACGGAAGGATCTGCATGCATGAGTCGTCCCATATAGCTCTCCACATGTCATCAGCCTCGGTTTATAAATAACATGGAAATGGGCCTGCGCCAATATTAGCCCTCACATAATCGTGTCATGTATGTCTTTCCACCCATTTTCATTCTAGATTATTCTGTGGTAATGCTTGTAGATACATTAGTGTAGTTAGAAGAACATTCATTGTTGCTAGACAACTCATGGACTCTCCTACAGTCAGTTTTCCTTCTGAGTTTTCATGCGTTCTGTCTGTACTTTGGTTTCTTGGTCTCGGTTACTGCGTAAATGCACAGTTTTTGTTACACAATATAGACACAATATGATCGAGGATCTGATTTATTCTAACCCGGTCAGACTCCCTAATGACACTTTTCCTCTGTACATTAACCTTCATTAACAGTTTTATTTATTTTTTAAGTGGGCGCAAATGTGAGTGTATGCCAAATCATCAACGATGGTAACGTTACAATAAACGTGTCATGACAATATGTAAAAACAAATGTGTATTTCCAATCATATATTTTATCTATGAATTTTTATACTATGTAACACAAAGGAATTGTCATATTCATTGACAACCTTGCCAGTGAGTCTGGTGTTTTGTGTATAGTTGCATATGTTCCAGTGAGTCTGGTCTTGTGTGTGTGTGTGTGTGTGTTCTAGAGATGTCATGACAGACGACCGTACTAATCGTGATGAAAAATATTCACGATTATGACATTGCAGAAAAATTCTGTTATTGGAATAATCCTGAATCTAAATAATCCTCACCTCAGTGACTTGAAAAAACTATGCCAGTTGCTGAAGTGTCCCTGACTAGTTGTTTTATTTTACAAGTGGAACGCACATCTCATCTCACATTGTACAATGCCACGAAAAACATCCTCTGCAATGTGTGGTCAATGAAGCTGAATTGTCTGCTAAGGCAACCATTGAAATTCAGAGATTTACATGTTCTTGTTTGCATATGTTCCAGTGAGTGTGGTGTTTTGTGTATAGTTGCTTATGTTCCAGTGAGCATGTTGTTTTGTATATAGTTGCATATATTCAAGTGTGTCTGGTGTTGTGTGTGTGTGTGTGTTCTAGAGATTTGATGACAGACGACAGTACTAATTACAATGAAAAAGATTCACGATTATGACATAGCAGAAAAATACTGTTATTGGAATAATCCTGAATCTAAATAATCCTCACCTGAGTGACTTGAAAAAACTCTGCCAGTTGCTGAAGTGTCCCTGACTAGTTGTTTTATTTTACAAGTGGAACGCACATCTCATCTCACGTTGTACAATGCCACGAAAAACATCCTCTGCAATGTGTGGTCAATGAAGCTGAATTGTCTGCCAAGGCAACCATATAAATGTAGAGATTTACATGTCCTTGTATTTCGAAAACCCTTCTTTGTAATTGCTTTTTAAAGGCACAAGAACTTGATTTCAAAGTATGTAAGGGAAGAGAAGAATATTGTCATTTACAATAAAAAAACTAAATCCAAGTTTTTAATGTTTGTATTGTATAGATTTACAAAAAACTTTCCCCAAACTCTCCACTGCAGGAATGCAATGTTAAATTATGTTAGTCTATTATTGGTCTCTTCTCAGAGGAAGCGCAAGAACATACTGTCAGCCAAGAAACTCTCCTCATAGTCAAGGTCTTTGTCGGATCACAGAATGTATATCCCAAATGAACTGTGTCATTTTGTATTTATACTTTTTACTAATACTACTCTGTAGATGACTTGTGCTGTGTCATGAGAATGTCACTTTGTATTTATACTTTTTACTAATACTACTCCGTAAATGACTTGGGCCGTGTCATGAGAATGTCTTTTTGTATTTAGACTTTTTACTAATTACGTAGATAACTTGTGCCGTGTCAGGAGAATGTTTTTTTGTATTTATACTTTTTACTAATTACGTAGATAACTTGTGTCATGAGAATTTCATAGCTCAGAACGACCCTTTTTTTTGGCTGACATCCAGCATATCGCTCTGATTTATAGTAAAATCTCTACCCAAACCCACTTGGATCTGAAGTCGATCATATCCAATCCAAAATATGCCAGATAGGGGTAATTAGCTCTTAATTATGTCCGATAATTAGGCTAGATCAGATAGAAATGTTTCTGAAAGATAAAAAGTCTGCATTATGTCCGCTAAATTATTTTAACTGGTCTGGCACATGCATTTTATAGCTGTCCAGTCTCAGATTTCTTACAATCTACAGTTGCAGTATTATTTTAAAGACATCCCTATCTTTCTCTCTCACTAATTTGTGTACTTTCATTTCTTTGTCAAATAGGATATTGCTTGGGCAGGAGTTACCTTGCCTGTGTCCATGTGTAGGGCTATAAAGGCGAGTGTGAGGTTTCTGATAGTAGTCTCTGATGTTATGTTAGTAATTAAAAGGAAGTTCCCTCAAGAGTTACTGTGCTTTTGTAAGTATGTATCACCTCACACACAAAGTCAACAGGCTATTCATTGCAATTGAAAATGCTATTATGAATAAGCAAATCCTTTCCAATTCCTTTACAACAGCACAAGTCTATCTTACAGAAAAATCTACTGACCACGTCTACACTTCTCACTTGTGCCGATACCTGTCCATTCCATTTCCGTGAAAAATACCCAGTTGATGTAGTCAAGCCTGTCAAGTACATCATCAGTTCAGAAGGAACTGATATATACATATATACAATGTATAAAATAGTTTTACAAAATGTATAGAATATTTTGAAGTTAAGTTAAAAAACCCTAAAATAGAATTTATGTGAACAATTTAATGTTTTCACAGTAGTTTATAATTTGACCTGACCAAATGACTTCCTGATAAATGGGGAAAACCTGTTCTCTGTTGTTGATTATTTCAATAAATCTGTTTTGGCTGTAGCAAGTAAAATGTAAATTTGTTTGGAAACGTCAGATTATTTTTTATGGAATATCTACATATACATACAAAGGCTCATTATCAGAAACCATCAGTCCTTTGTGTTCCAATAGCACATTGTGTTTGCTAATCCAAGTTTATCCTTTTTAAAGGCCAATTGGTCATTAGAAAACCCATTTGCAAGTATTTTAGCACAGCCGAAGCTCTTGTGCTAAACATCAGTCTCAATGTCAACAGTGAAGAGGCGATTCTGGGATGCAGACCTTATAGGCAGAGTTGCAATGCCATAACCTTTTTTTGTGTCATGCAAAACAAAGACCTTTCTAAGTGACCCAAAACCTTTAAGCAAGTGGTGTACTGTATATGCCATTCTAATAATCTCATTAGAATCTTTTGGAGATTGTAGAACAATGTTTTTGTCCAAAGATCAAGGGACACGTTCACCTCAATTAAAACTGATTGAAAACACTTCACTGATTGCTATTTTGGAATATTTCAGTGTACGTTGTGACTCAGAATAGTCGTCTGCAGGACAGTTAAAGCACATGCTGAGCTATAGTGAACGTGTGTGGGAAACTGGTGTGGAGGGCCGTCACTATGTTGCATCCATTGCATCATACTAGAAGGCAGGGTATATGCTTTGTTTGGATAACACCATGTGCACGTACTTGCTTATGGCAGTGTCAAGAATATCTATGCATTTTCTCATTAAACAGATTGAGATTGAAAAGATTGACATGCAGAAGCCTTTTGAGACATTTCATCAGTTAATTATTCTTAATTTACATTGATGATATTTATCTATTTGAATAGTTAGACGGAAGAGAAAGTGCCTAATTCAAAACATTATACTGTTCATTGTATATGCATTTGACATTGTATTCTGTACTTGGTGAGTGAATAATAATAACATAGAAGTGAATGACACATGAACATTACTTGTAGACGTTATGTTTGGAAAACTACGCTCCATCTCCGCCAAGACACAATTACTGTTTTAGTTTATGCAACCTGAAAACGTCCTTTTACAATTAGCATTCTGGGTCTAGTGAGCATAACTGAAAGCTTGCCCTGTCGCCAACACGACTAGCTTAGATATAAAACACCATCTTAAGGTGTTAGACTTTCACGAGATTAAGAAGACAGGGAAACAAATCCAATACAGACAGTAAGGCCTTCAGGTTTATGTTCTACTGCTCATTTTGTTCACATCCACCCATGGTATGACAGCACGTAATCTGCTAACTGAACATCAATCATAGTGAGCATAAACACCTTTCTATTGACTCTGTAAGCTACATGAGCTTTATTGTATAGTCATTTTTTGTCTTTAAAAATACATCTACTTTATTTAAATGAGTTGGAGGGATATGGGCTTACTCGGACACTGCTTTTAGTTTAGTACAATTAACTCATTTTCAAACCAGGATCACATCAACAGTTAATAGACAATCTAATCCATTGCTACATTTAACTAATGACCCAACGCAGTTCAGAGCAGTGAATCCATACATGTATCAGGAGATCCAGAGCTACACGGAACATAGCAGCTGAGCTCCATTTATTATCATTTTGCATCAGCCACAGCATATTATCGGTTCCATACAGACTCATCATCCACATCATCCACTTTTATCATTGTCTTTTATAATATCTTCTGTTTAAATGATACATGCTCACCATTGTCTAGAATTAATAGTGATCACTAATGGAAAGGTCTGTGCTTATCTCACTGCTGTCACCACATTTATAGAGTTTGACTTGGTTCTGGGGTTCTGTTGAATCTCCATTAGCTTCTCATCACAGCTGGAAAACATGTGCCTGACTTCCCTAACCTCCAACAATGTCATAAGGCATAATGGAAACTTTTTCAATATAGATGTTTATGTGAAAACATGAAAACTCAGAGAAGTTAAGAGAATATTGGAGTCGTAAAGAAATATTGAGAATGGTGTTAAATATCTCAGGATTTGCAAGCTTAACCTTCAACTTTAAACTGTAAGATTTATTTCACTGTGTAGAATTTCACTGAAAACAATTACTCTCAAAGAAAGCCCAGAAATTCCTAGATGTTTCTGCAGTTTCTTTCTAGAATAAATGTATAATGTTGTGATTCAAAAAAATTACAAGATTTGCATCACTTCACTATCTTTTGGTGTCTTCACTGAGTTATTAACTCTACAACCCAGTGGACATTGTCCTGCTTTGAGTCATTAACCCTAACCCTACAACCCAGTGGACATGGTCCTGCTTTGAGTCATTAACCCTAACCCTACAACCCAGTGGACATGGTCCTGCTTTGAGTCATTAACCCTAACCCTACAACCCAGTGGACATGGTCCTGCTTTGAGTCATTAACCCTAACCCTACAACCCAGTGGACATGGTCCTGCTTTGAGTCATTAACCCTAAAACCCAGTGGACATGGTCCTGCTTTGAGTCATTAACCCTACAACCCAGTGGACATGGTCC
>JACXGK010013725.1:0-12518 GCA_016801125.1 Novumbra hubbsi
TTATCCAGGACCCCGGGACTGGACTCCTGATTCTTGTTGGTCCCGTCCACTTTCCAACTCAAGGTCCAGTCTGAGGGGAAGCCCTTGTTGGCCAGACACATCAGTGTGGCTTTTGTTGTACTGGACAGCTCCTCACTAGAGGGGGGCAGGACGGTCAGGGAGGGAGCAGTGGTACCTGGAACAAAGAACACAGCAACTATATCAACTGAGGCTAAGATATCTATTAAAGAAATACACATCAATTCAAGATCAGAGTGTTGAATGATAGGAAGAACATATATCAACAAATATTCCTATATGTTGCAAATGTATGAACTATTCAAGAGTACAATTGTAATTTGGTGCTCTTTAGTCCCTTTTCACAAAGCAACTACCACAATTACCAACACATTACATTTGGATGTCTTCAATAATGCAAATCAGACACAAATAATCGTACAATTCAACTTTTTCATACAATTTCATTTTTTTTGGAAATAATGCTTAATCCAAAGTAAAATAGGAACAAATATCTCAATTTCTTCAATTTGAACATACAGAGACTCACACAAAGTGAGAAACCTAAAACTATTTGATCATAAAGGTCTATTCAGAGACCTTTTTACCTACTTCCCACATAAAAAATGACACCACTCCAACTTGAGGACTGGAATTTCCCATCTCTGGAAGTGACTGGGTTTGCATATAGTTTCCACTATATTGGTGGACCTGGATTTTGGCCCGTTTTATAGATACTCCCAAAGAGTCAACAAATTAATGTAACAAATGATTGTTATAGGTAGAGTGTATAATTACATCATAATTAGCAAAGATAAGAGTTCTGCAAGGATTTTAGATTGTGTAAGAGCTAAAATGCATGCAGAGACAGTGAGGAAAAAGCATGAAAGACCATTTACAGCCACTTACTCTGGTTTATATCCTTAAAGTACCCAAGGAAAGACCAACAGACTGGTTGAAGAAGCCCCTTTCTATGTCTGACACATTCCATCTATGTTTCTTGGCACCACAGGGTTGGGTCATTATGGCATGACTTTTTGGTCCTGTATTTCAGACCCTGGATTAACCTCTGTAACACCTTAACATTCCAATGATATCATATGACAAGACACAAAGGGTGAATGCTAGAACGAAGATTGAGTACATATAAATGAATTGCTATATTATATCATGAAAAAGTAAACATAGAATTCAAATCTTTCAGTTCCTTCACTATTAGTAGTAGTGTTCACCAGGGATAAATTCTAAGTGTAATCCATTATCCATATGGATATAGCAATACGTAATTGTCCATCAGAGTAATTGTCCTGAGTTCTATGCCCAATCATTGTATCTTTTAAAATACCATTCATAAGCACTATTAAACTATATTTATTATTCATTCACCCTTTCCTACACTCTTTGGAATGGTGGCTAGTTTACATTGTTACGTTTATATTTGTATTGTTTATTTCTATTTTAATCTTTATATTTTACTTAATGTGTAAGATCCACCCTACTTTCACGCTCCCAATTACATCACCAAGACAACCCAGTCCCCAGACTCCACATTTCCAGTCACTATGAACACAGCATTCCTACCGGTTCCCAATCACCTGTTTGCTTCCTTTCCTTCTCTTCTAATATACAAACTACCCTGAAATAATTATAATAAGTGAATAATTCACACATGCTTTGATTTTCAGTAACCAGACAAGTTATTTAAACTCATCTGGTTTGAGCTCAACAACCCTTACCATGCTGAAATTGCAATACTGTTTCAACTTTATCCAGAATTAGATACTTTAATGTTACAAGATGAGATGGTTAGAACTGGAATTGGTAAGATATAGTTTGCAATTGCAATGGAATGTATTAAACACTGCTTACTTCCTCATCTTAATAAACATGTTACTATGTTGGATGAAAAAAACTTTTAACATTTGGCTCAGGAATTCTTGCCATCTCCTGTTCTGTCACCTCTATGAGTCTGGAATCACATCCTGTGTTTAGAAAAGTCTACATCACTCTCTCTCATTCTTCCTGTGCATGGTGTTGGTGAACATACCCTTTCTCTCTCCCTATCTTCTATTTGGTCCAAGGTCATCTGGCCATGCATTTTGTGTCATTATTTGTTCTTGTCAAGAACTATATTAAAATGAGAACAGTATTGCTTTGTTTAATGTTATCATAAAATGTCCAAAAAATATGTATTATATTTTACCTATATCCATGCCCTATGCCATCATTTCCATATAAGACTAAAGTGATGGATCTGTTCGGTTTGTATTTACTAAATAATGGTTGAATGGAGAATAGACCAGAATCATATTTGCATAGTGATGATGTGTGTATAGACAGCACATGATTCAGTGATCTGGGTGTGTTTATAACCTGGTGAGTTTAACACTTCATGACTAAGAGTTGTTATTCAAGACATCTGAACCCACAACAAACATGACTATTATAACCATCTTCATCGGGACACTTGTCCTCTGTTTAAAAGGTAAGATTTATTAAGTGTAAAGTTGAAAGAAATTTAATATACAGAAAAATATGTAGATGTGTACTTTATGTACAATTTGTTACTGTCTTTTATTCCGTTAATATGGGTATCTTTTTTTTATTCTACAGAATCCAGAGGACAATACACTGTGACTCAGTCACCAGCAGTTCAATCTGTTATAAAAGGAAATTCAGTTACTATGAACTGTAAAGTCAGTAGTAATGTGTATAACAATGATTTTCTAAACTGGTACCAACAGAAACCTGGAGGAGCTCCTAAACTCCTAATTTACCGTGCTAACACTCTTCAATCAGGGATTCCAACTAGATTTAAAGGAAGTGGATCTGGGAGTGATTTCACTCTGACCATCAGTGGAGTCCAGGCTGAAGATGTAGGGGATTACTACTGTCAGAGTTACCACAGTGGTAATGTGTTCACACAGTGATACAGAGCCGTACAAAAACCTCCCTCAGTCAGACTGCACAGTGACTGTTCTGTTACAGCTGAGACCTACTGCAGGTGCTGAGGGGAAGAGACAGTGACATAGAACACTACTCAGTAGAGGAAGTCAACTTTAAAAAAAGTTAGAAAGCATAATTAGATCACGTTCTCCATCATCATCATCATCATAGTCAGGGTACAGATTGTGACTAAAATGACCAATAAGGGCTCCCCAGATAAACCAACAGCCATACACCTGCACACTTCAATTTCCACAATATGCATCATGTAGATGGACGACATCTGTGTGAATGACACCTGTTACCCAGATAGAATGGGGCATCGGTGTGCAAAAAGGCCACTTATTAAGTCTTAGTTAAAGGGTCAGGGGCTCAAGAACCCCTGGGGTCTATCTGTGCCCCTGGCTGGAGAGACAATCATAAAACATAAAACATTGGTCAGTAGAGGTGAACTATAAATGTGGTTAGAAAATATTAAACACATCACATGTTCTCCATCATAATCATTATTATCATTATTTAACTATTATTATTTTTGCTATATCTCTAATACAGAGCATCGGACATGCATGTAAATGGGAATTCACATGCATAAACAGCTCAGGAAAAAATCTTTTTTTTCTTTCCTTTCCAAAAACGTTAAAATGGAACATTTAGAGTGAGGATGATTTGCCTTGACACCAGGATTAACACATCTACTCGTAGGATACGAGATATATTTAGTGGCCACAGGTTCAGGACACTATTTTACTCTCTCATGAGAAAGTGAGCGATTCCCCATGAAAGTGAGCACCCTAGCAGGCCATTGTCATCTTTTTTTAATGCCTGCACAAGCATACCCAGACACTCAACAAATAACACCTAGAATCATGCAAACCCCCACAAGATAGTTTGACTGTACTGACATGACACAACAGTCACTTGCTGCCAGAGCCCACACCCATGGAAGGTCAGACAGGTTCAGCATAGGTGGCACATGGGCTCTTACTCTGTTTCCCCTTTCTCTCGACCCTCTTATTTATCTTCCTTCCCAGGCCTGGCGAGCATGATTGTATTACTGCTCCGAAGGCACTATACACTGTGAGTAAGTGCTTAAAGCATATGTTGTGACCAGATGCGCGACTGTGCCTGTTGCCCCAGTATCAAAGGTAGGATCTTGCCAGTCTTTGGCTAACCAGCCCTCTTCACTGGCCACACTTCAGGACTCATAATGGGAAGGGTTGGAGGATGATTTTTTTTTTATGTGATTGTCACTCAAGTCAATTGGCCCACCACACCGCCATGCCCAGACCCCAGGGTATGGGCCCCAGCAACGACCAGATAGTGTCATGACCAGTGACAGTCAAACACTCTATATTACCATGTACCAAAGCCACACATACACTCCGACACACACCGCATCCATAACACACATACAAACACATGTGTACATATATAGACATATAGTGTGAGTGTATATATGTATGTATATATATGGATATATATATATATATACATAGATAATCATCCATACACATATTTTGTACATCTATACTTACCTAAATGCACCTAGCTATACCCATACACCTTTTTTAGTTTTTTTTCTTTCTATGGCATCTCTCCAGATGCCATAGTGCAACTATACTACAATACACTAACACGTTTTAATTTTCAATTGTGGTATAGCTCTCTATTGTACTATAATGCTTTATTTAATACTTGAATTTTGTTAACTGTAGTGAAACAGCCCCTTAAGGCCGGACACTACAGATGAATAGGGTAATTTTTTTAACTGATAGATATCACCATGAAACTTCCCAAGCTGATTGCTTACATTAAGACAATAGATTTTTGTATTACAAGTTTTCTGAATATTTTATTGAAATATGCTAATAATATGCAAATGGGGCGTAATTGTATTAAATATGTCATGCCCTGGCTGCGGTCCCCTGGCCGTTTCAGGGCATGCCGCCTAGAGAGGCCTCTAGCCCTCTCTATGCCTCTGTGGGCTCCCCAGTCAGAGCAGCTGCATTCAGTTGACTCTGATTGGGGAGCCTACTTAGGCTGGGTTTTCACCACACTTGGTGTGGTTTATTTTTTGTTTGTGTAACAACGCTCACGGTTTGTCCTTTGTTTAATAACTTTTCAAGTGAATGCGCTACATGTTATTTGTTTATCGTTTAATGTTAGTTAGACCTTTCATTTTCCGTTTACAGTCCGTGTAGAGTTTGTTTGTTTGTTAAAGGATTAAATTCACCTTTTCTTTATTCACTATGTCTGCATTTGGTTCGACTCCACACCACGACCGTGACAAAATATGCATACATTTACAGAACAGAAATCTAAACATTGGATAAAGATAGGTTCAAAATTCTTTTGTCATTTTGTTTACATTTTAGAGTCAAAGGTTTTTACAGAGGATATTTTTGATATCCCTTTTTATCACTCCAGAAATCTGAAAGTACTGACAACAGCCACAAAAAAAAGAATTTTTGCCATGTTTTAGGCATAAAACTATACATAAATCAGGCTATAAATTATATGTGAACAAACCCCTCGGTAAATACCTTCAGAATATAGAAAGGAATACAAATGGAAAGTTTGATGTATGTAAGTGCTACTGACGTGGAGATTTCTGGCTCAGAGTATAACGTAAAAACGAATTTTGAGAAAACTGACTTTAAAAAAAATTATTGTAAAATTCCATGAATTTTTTGGGGAAACCATTATTTACAGACACAAAATGTTATAAAATCCTTAGCAACAAAAAAAGGGAACATCTTAAACATGGTAAATGAATAACCGCATGGCCTACAACTGAACAGAACCATAGTATCACCATCACACATACACACGCATTCACTGCCACTAGTATAACTGCCACCCTAGTTTGTTGTATATCCATCCTGCATAACACTGCCTAGTTACCCATTCCTGTTTACAGCCTAGTTATCCATGCCTGCTCCATATTTGGTCAAGTATTATTGAAACAGTACACATTTATTTTAACTTTAGTGGCAGAAACATAACACATAATGAGAAAAACCTCCCCGACTTCCTTGCCAGAGTAATCCTTTGTAAGATGCTCCCATGTCCTATCCAAAGCATATAGAACTTCTTATTGTGTTTCTTCCAATAAAGTAAAAAAAAAATTATTGGTAGGCTAAATTATTTTAGTATTGTCCACTCAAAAGCAAAAGTCTGTAGCCTACTGTAGAAGTAAAACTGACCACATAATAATAATACAAAATTAATAAAATGTTACTTTATTAATCTGTAACACAAATAGATTAAGGCTACAGTGGAGCCTTAGGTAATATAGCCTGCGGGGAAATGAAACACAACAATGCCACCCTTCATTAGTTTCTGATGTTATCCATAAAGCCACAAAAGCCAGAAAGAGAGATGCATTTCTTGTTCCCCCACAGCTTTACATTTTATAGATCTCAACCCTGTTTTCATACCTGTCATACTTTTTTCATATCTCTTATAGAAATCCCCAACACTTGTCTTATTTTCTTGAGAGTAGCATACCCCAACCCTAAATCGTGCGCTTAGAGCACCATTGGCACATTCCCATCAAACGCATTCTCGGTTCCTTCTTGAAGACGCGTAGTACGTTTGTGGTAACTATCTCTTTGGCACAGATTGCACTCTATAAGATAACTGGTACAGAACCCATAACTCTGCGGATCGGTGTACATTTTAATCACTGTCTCTGCGCAATTAGGACAAAGTAACCCACTAACCAATCAATTTTAACGCATTACATATCAGCAGCTGCTGTGTGGAGCGTTGGTCACCCTTGCTATTGAACTCCTGTTTTCCGAATTACTGTTTACTTATTGGTGGAATTTGTCAAGTAGTTTGTAATGTGCTTCATTAGTTGGTCTTCCCTTGTGTATTCTTGCAAGTGACAATTGTTGTCGTCTTTTCTGGGAAGGTTTTATCCGCACTTCTTTCGGCATTTTAGATTTAAAGGTCCCGTAGAAAGCTAAACCAGGAAGTGTCAGTGCACGTCACCTGATGCATTTAAACGAATCACGTTGTCAGAAATCAACACCAGCTAATAAAATATTGTGGTTAGGTCTGATCCACCCTTTGTTCTTTTACGATTGGCTGCTGATACAAAAATAATGAGCGTGTTTGAATACGATAACATTGTGCAGGAGAAAGACACCTTTACCGTGATACCATTGCTGACATAGTGCGGACAACGGTCGCGGTGCTGTTTGCTTCGTTAGAATGCTAATTTCTGTTGAATCTGGGAGAAATCTTCAGGCGCAAGTCGACAAAACGTAGTAAAATAAATATCTAAATGTGTATTTTGGACGTTTTCTTTCTACTAGTTTGAAAATCGACATGTTATGGAAGCAAAATATGCAGAAATCTCAAAATTGACCAGTACATGAAAAAAACGATGTTTTTACCTGCCGTGTCTGGCCTTAAATCTAATCCCCACTATTGATCATGTTGTGAGGGGACTGGGCTAGCGGAGAGTTGGTAGCGACCCAAATGCTTGACGAGATGAGAATGTAGATGCTCGGACGGAATGAATGGGGCAGATGGCTCACGGGAAAAATGAGCGGAGAAAATCTATATATATAAATAATAACGAAATGAGCAGGGTTAGGAGCTCGGGTGGGACGAGCGGAGAAAAAACAAAAGGGCTTATTAAGAGCGCACAATAGACTGCGTTAAGCAGGATCCAAAAATGTAGATGAGGTCTTGCTACACGTACACTTGGTACAGGAGGAGACGTACGCACAGGTGTCCTTGGACATGGATGGCCACTGTGGATTATTTTAGTTAAGATTAGATATTAGATGTGTGTGTGCTATTAGAAGCTAACGGTGCCGGTAGGGAGTATACTCTGAAATTAGACAGCTGTAGGTCGTAAATGTTAATAAGTACATTCCAGAGGTAGGACTATAAATCAAGCGATTAAAGACAAGGAGGATGGAAGCAAGAGCTAGCCAAGGTCAGATCTACTGGTGCCAGCCTACCCCCTCAACTGTCTTCTTCGTCGGCCTCCAAGGCCAGCAGAGGGCCCCATGGATGGAGATGGGGTCTGCAAGACGGAACACGCCCACCCAGGAAGCGCGCTCATCAATTTCGAGACAATGACTGAGGGAGGAATAGGCTACATAAAATTTGTCCGATGTGAACGGACTTCAGATCTTCCTAGCTGTATTTTGGGGAACGATCTCCAGATATATCTGTCATAAAAAGCGTTTACTTTGGAAATAGCTGACCGTGTGGCCATTCTCTGATTCAGGACTCGGGGGAAGTAGTTTGAATTCTACACCACTAAAAGTGTTGGTGGATAAAACGTAATGTGCGGTAGATCCCCGGGTAGCAGGTAAGGCTGGAAGTGTGTGCACATTTGCACTCCTCATCACACCGTGATAATCACAAATGTCTGCGTATGGTTCCACTCCTCATCACACCTGTGACTGTCACAAATGTCTGTGTATGGTTCCACTCCTCATCACACCTGTGACTGTCACAAATGTCTGTGTATGGTTCCACTCCTCATCACACCCGTGATAATCACAAATGTCTGTGTATGGTTCCACTCCTCATCACACCTGTGACAATCACAAATGGCAAGACATTGCTTCCTATTACTTTGCTATTTACTAGTTGTTTCTTCATATTTTTAACACTGTTTACATTTTACTTTCTGAGTAGTGGATTGCAGCCACGCACGTCTATGATTAGGTAACTAACATTGGGACGTCAGTCCCTATTTTGTTTTCAGAACTGAATTATGCCTACGCATAATAGAACACTTTTGACCACTATTTTTCAGGTATATGTTGTAATGTCTATCCACAGCAAAGACTGTGTTGAGAACATTACATTTCTTGGGTAAATACTGAAGCAACTAGAAAATGTGAATTCAACGTTGTTGGGATTTACTTTTTCCAGTTAAATTATTAATTATGTAGTTCATCAATTTATATGTTTCTCATATGTACCTTATGTCTCATATAACATATAATATAAGTGTCTTATATAATTACATAATGTAATTTGACAATTTTTTGTTAACAATACCCATCTCTCTATGTTTCTGCATTTCTAAAACGAAGCAGTTACTCATGGTGGAAAATAATAGAATACCCAGACTATATGCAACAAATTAGTTGTTTAGTCTTGGGCTAAGGAAGGCATAGATTGTGGAAGGTTAGCAATAATTAGTACAGGTCCAAATTTGATCCTGAGGACCATAATCCTTTAGATCCCATAACGGCCATCAATGGCCTTTCTTTAAATTGTAGTTTCAGCCACGGACGGCAATAATATCGTTTTTGTGTATATATCATTTTTGAGGATGTTGTCATTAAAATGAAACCAATGGCCATGCCATCATTGGACTTAATAAAGTTGTGTTAATCTATTTACTCAAAATGTTCTCCTTAGAAGAGACACTTTTTATGTTCTTTGCTGATATTGAGTTAGAAATGTATTTGCTCTTTGAAACTGTTGCAGTGTTGCAGTGTTTACAGATGGCAAGGGGCAGGTAGTGTTGAACTCGATAAATGGTGTACTATTCCAAATTCTAGAGGATAATATTCTGTCTCAACAACACTGGTGTTTATTTTCTGGACATTCACACTGAAAGCCTGTATCCCCTTTTCATGACATCTTGAAATACTGCTCCCACCAGTGTTGATATGGTGTACATCACTCTCACGACAGCATTTTTTTGCTTGTTGGCTAACACAGTCAACTAGATTGTCTGAAAAAAGTTAACTGTTCATGACTTTTGGCCGTCCTTGTACTTTTCTGCATTAGTAGCTTGTTGGAGGGCCAAGTTAGAATAAGTGAATAGTTCCACATTGAAAGACTAACCTGAATAAGATTTTTTGTTAGTAGCATTTACACACTTCTTGAGCTTATGAATTTGGATTTCTATGAAAACACAAATGTAGTTAGTTACCACCTCTCACTGATATCAAAGTAAATACCCAGTAGCGTTCATGAAGGAAGTAGATGGAAGGACGTCCATTGTTCATAATACCTACTTCTACAGTTCCAATAAGACCTTTACCCTCACACCAGGGGGCTGCCCGTATTTCATCTGGAATACACACAATCTATTTACAAGTCCACATATATGTATGTACCATGTAGATATAAATGAGCATTTTAGATGAAGGGATATGAGCAGTACGAGAATATCCTATATGTGTTTTACTGTTGGGTGCATGTTAAAGTTTTATGTATGTAAAATACACCATACCCTGTACCACAATCTATCTCACCAGACCCGGTACCACAATCTATCACACCATACCCTGTACCACAATCTATCTCACCATACCCTGTACCACAATCTATCACACCATACCCTGTACCACAATCTATCTCACCAGACCCGGTACCACAATCTATCACACCATACCCTGTACCATAATCTATCTCATTAGACCCGGTATCACAATCTATCACACCAGACCCTGTACCACAATCTTCATCACCAGGCACAGGATTTCTAGTGCTGGAAATCGGCACTGGCGGTAAAGGGCAGGGAACCGGCAGGCAGGAGTTGGGAGCTAGGACTTAGCGGGCAAGAGTCGGAGACCTGTCAGGAAATCGCATCCTCTGCCGTCCACAGGTTGGGAAATGAGGCCTCCAGTCGCTCTGCCTACATCCTCCAGCGGCGCTCCAGGGATTCCTTAACATCTTCTGGAAGGTTGTCGCTCCCTGACTGTGGTGCCTCAGCTCCAGCTAAGCCCTCCATCAACTAGCCTGAACCTCCAGGGGGTTGTCGTGAAAACTCTGGTACTCCTCCTTGAAGACAAGTTCCTTACCTCCCAAGAGTTCCTCCATCATCCAGATTGTTGTAGTCCTGTGGAGATCAATTAATCTGTCAAAGTTGAAAAAGACAAAGACTAAAGTTCTGAGAGTTTGCAAGCAAACATCCCATAGCATTTGCTTTTGTGCCGCAATCGTGAAAGCTGCCTGATCCTGTTGTAATGCATGTATGGTTTAGGCTGACAATCCAGATCTTAACCGGATGATGCTATAACCAATTGGGTCTTACTGGTTTTGGGCCATACACGTATGACGGGCCCTAGCCAAAAGAGGAAAACCTACATCGGCTGGTTTAAGCCTGACCTGGCCCTGACACGTATTGCGGTCAACACCCTCCTAGCCCGCCAAAATCTTAGTTGGACTGGTACAAATTAAAATATAGGGGTCGGAAATGTTTTGAAATATTAACAGTAATGATTCTACTGTACATTTTACAACAAATGCCAACATATTTGACTTTAATACAGCGCTTAAATTAATAAAAAAGAATAATGTGTAGTGCTAAAATATCTACTAATTTCTTTTTTTTAAGTTGGTCCAGTCCACATTGGACACAAAAGACTAGTGTGTGCCTCGTTTGTCCTCAACGGATTGCAAGCCATATTCTGCATGTGGTAAGTGTTCATGTTAATCGTCTTTTTTTGAAAGTGTGGAACATTTTAGTTAAGATTAGATGTGTGGTGTGCTGTTAGAAACAAACCTTGCTGGTGGGGGTAAACTTAGAGAGAAGGATGGGGTAATAAAATGTTAATTGGTACATTCCAGGAGTAGGACCATACGGCAAGAGATCAAGGGGGAATAGCGGGACCTGGTTTATTGTCTGTTGGCATATCACACTGACCCTGATACGGACAGGGAACACAAGAGGGGAAGTGTAAACACAATTTAGGTGAAATCTCCGGGCAGATCTCCTGGCGCCAGCCCCCCCCTTCAACTGTCTTCTTCGTCTGCCTCCGAGGTCACCAGATGGCCCCACGGTCAGGGATGGGGTCTGCAAGAAAGGGACACGCCCACCCAGGAAGCACACTCAACAAATTCTATCCAATGACTGAGGGGTGGGAGGGGCTGTACATAAGCTGTGTCCAGGTGAAAGAGAGTCAGATCTTGTCTACTGTACGGTGGAGAATGATACCCGGATAATTATCTGGAAATAAAGGTGAGAAGAAAGTAGTATACGGCTCAATCACATTTTTTTGACAGGTTAATTACCGCTACTTCCGGTGCGGAGAGGCGGGACATAAGGGGGCGGGGTTTTTGTCCCCCGGGGCGTGGGTGCATGTGCGTGCGTGTATGTGTGCATGTGCGTGCGTGTATGTGTGTGTGTTTTTAATATTATAAACGCGTGTGTGTTCGCCCCCCTTTGCCATGGGTGCGACAGGTTGTCGCCAGGCAAACGCTGGAGGGGTTCCCCAACAGGCGTTGTGTCTCCCCTCCCTTTCCTAGGTCCCGCAATACAGCCGGTTGGGCGCCAGTTGTACTTCAAAAAATGTATATGAAAAGCTAGAGGCATCAGTTTTACTCTTTGGAGTTTAGCTAAGTTGTTAGAACTTAGATGTTAAAATGTATAATTATAACGCTGAAGCTTGTAAGAAATTACCAGGATACGAACCCAAATCTTTAGAAACATTAACTTGCAATTTTCCAGAGCTTCTAAAGGGGTCAGTTTTAACACAATATAGTACATTAAAATATATTTACAATCCTATGTATGCTTGTTTAAAACTCTATGAGAATAAGAAGATTCAAAAACAAAATTATTCTGTAGGAAG
>JACXGK010013727.1:0-12517 GCA_016801125.1 Novumbra hubbsi
CTCCATGCGAGAACAACAGATCTGCCACACCAACGGATTGTGACCACGCCCGCTCCATGCGAGAACAACAGATCTACCACACCAACGGATTGTGACCACGCCCACTCCATGCGAGAACAACAGATCTACCACACCAACGGATTGTGACCACGCCCACTCCATGCGAGAACAACAGATCTACCACACCAACGGATTGTGACCACGCCCGCTCCATGCGAGAACAACAGATCTGCCACACCAACGGATTGTGACCACAAGGCCTGGGGGGGAACCCTGAAGCCTCAGCTGCCCAACTTCAGAGACTCGAACCAGCTTTGTGTCTTCAGGCTAATGGAGCCTCTGTCGGCCTGGGCTCTGATCCACTGCCCCCCCCGGGGCTGACCGTTCATATAGCCTGGAGTGAGAGAGGATGGACCACAGATGAAGGGTGGGAGAGGAACAACAGCTGTGCAGAGAACTGCTGTGAGAACATTTCCAGCTGAAAACGAAATATGACGGACCGGTGACTATGGTCTTGTTATCCTTGGTTTCTCTCTCCGACTGCTGCAGGACAACCTCTGGGCTGACCTCCACTGTTGTTCCACACAGCTGTACTCCTGCCCTTATAGAGGAAGGGACACGCACAGATACTGCCCCTGAAAGACAAGAGTGGGAGAAAGGCATTAGAGGCAACCTTGAGACAATTTAGAAAGATGGCCAGATAGGGCTCATCTTATTGAGCAATGTATATCCATCCAGAGTGTGACATTAATAGGTTTACCTTGCTGAGAGAGTAGTTGTGCACTGCAACTTTCTCCTACATACACATCAATGTTTCCACTGTTGGATGAAACCTTGAGGGAGCCATTGTTAGAACCATCTGGCAAGGTCAAAGGAAAAAAATATAATATTTTACTTTTAGAGATTGGTTAGAGGTTTAGAGGTGGTATATCTGTCAAATATTGGCCTGAACTACAGTCCCACGTATATCCCAAAATACCTGTTTTTATACTTGGGTCTCTAGGGTATTAGGTCATTTATTTTTCATTTTTGACTTTCTGTTCAGGGTGGACTGACTTGAGACCCACTCAATATAATCTGTTTAAGTATAGCACAGGATATTGGCCCACTTACCTACAGTTATATCTCCAGTCTCATTCCACACTGTGGCATCACCTGTATAATAACAAAACTGAATATGAGATGCTGATCCAACCATGGAGCTAACAGCTAATGGTTTCCATGTTCTCAACCAGACAGGTTGTCTGTCACAGAGGAAATCACCGTAAATTTTGTCTGACTCATCCCCCAATCCTCTAGGCTTCTCTCACTTTGTCTGTTTATCGCTGTGTTTTTCTTTGAGAGAGTACCGCCTTTTTTCACTCTACATAACCTTGATTTATCTAAGCAAAGATTCCCTCAGGCCACCCACAATTTAATAATATTCTTTTCACAAACAAAAGTCTCTCTAGTCATTGAATACTGATATTTACTAAAGATCCAGACCAGGAAACACAGTTTGTTATAACCCTTAGAACAGGATAACGATCTTCTGGCTAGTTACTATTTCACATGGTCAGAAAAAAAAAAAAAACTCAGATCCTTAACTACGACTACATGAACCAATGACACAAACTATGACTTCCACCCACGCCTGAAAATTCCACTGACCAAGACATGAATCAAGGGCGAGAGTTACATAACATTGCAATTGTAAAAGAAAATCTTCAGACGGGGCATAAAAGGCAGATGTATCCATTGTCCATATATCATAATTCTATTTTTCCCCTGAGCCGGGAACAGGTTCATCCACCAAATATGCAAGCTTCCCTCCTCACCATGCACATGTCCCAGCTGGATGTTCCCCGAAGAGGACCCAATGGAAGTGGACTCAGCGTAGATGGCTTTCACCTTCACCGGGCCATGTTCTGTCCACACGTTCATAGTAGTACCCTGGATCTTCTTCATCTCCACTGTCTAGAAATCACAATAATAATATTAAAAATAACAACAGTCCCCACATTCAACACACTAGTCAATAGTGAGTCTACACACCCCTAGCCTTATCTCCACTGTAGCCAAACACTAACTATAGATTGGTCTCACATATACTAAAGACTGTAGTGCTCTCATACTAGCATAGAGATGAGTAAAACCAGAGAATGAGGTCAGACAAGATTGTTGCCAATCATGGACAATCTTAAGGGTAATAGAATCTCCAGAGACCTTTAAGGTTTCTGATTCCATTGTACATAATGTTCTCAAGAAGTTAAGGCCCATGCCACTGTAGCCATCCTCCCTGGAGGATTGCTTGAATGGTAAGGCATTCTCAACTTGCACTATCCGTCGCCAACTGTTGAAAGTGGGTTGTTGCTTAGAGAGAGATAAGAAAACCTGACTTCAATTTGCTGAAACACACATAAACAACCCACAATAAATCTGGGTCCAGATCAAAAACCTATTGAAAACCTGTGGAGAGATGTACAGTAGCTGGAATGGACTTTTCATATTTATCAGAATTATGTGCAAATCTGGCAGTATGGCTTGCGGTTTAGGCAACTGCTAAACTGTCAGTACAGAAAGGAGGACCACCCATAGCTATAGAAAGCACTTGATAGAAATTATACTCATTTACCTTCTAAGCTGTAGCCTACTCATCTTTAACGGAATTGAATTTGGTAATTTTCCAAAAAGTGGATGGTCTGTTTCTATTGTTTGATGGTCTGTTTCCAACAAAACCTGGCTTTGAATATTTTACCAAATGTTTTTGATTTTGGAGGAGGCAGGTTGTAGGCCAACCGTCACACCACAAACATCCCTTCATTTGCAAGCCTAATTCCACATGAGAAGGGTTCACCCTTCTCATTGAGAAATAACAGAACCAATCACATATTACTTAGAAAAGACCTGCTCTAAACCACATTAAAAACACATAACTGCTCATTATCATATCGCAAATCAAATCGCACGGTCTCATATAGTAAAGTATCAAAGGAAAGTATCAAAGTATCAAAGGAGCTACTGTACACTGTTTCCAGAGGTGCAAATATCCACGTTGCCATGGATTGTTCCCTTCCCTGTAATGTTCCCTCCCTGAGACTGGACCAGCACATGATGGCTCTGTAAAATAGAACAGTACATCAAAGGATTTAGTGGTTCAACTGAAGTGTACACATTTGTTTGTTCTGATTTGTGTATATATATACAGGCCAGAAAATGTATGTGAAATTCATATGTATAATTTCTACAAAGTTTTGGTCTAGTTTTAAACAGTCAACAGGTGCCAGAGTGTCCGGGATTATTCATTATTTGCACCTTAGTCTTTACAAATCAAGTTCTGTCAAGATATTGTGGATCAATGCCAGACAGCAAATTTCACGTGTTACCATAACTTGTAAAACTTAAACTTGCCCACTCAAAAACATTCCCTGTATTTTGGTTTTTTTTCTAATCCACTGCGCATCATTTCTTATTGTTGCTTTGGGGTTTTAGGATGAGTTCAGGCTACCTGGCCATCTCCTCCTTAAACCTGTATTCAAAGGGCAACCACGGTATCATAACACATGTCTAGCTTTCAATAACCTATAACCCTAATCATATTCATCTTGACAGATCTTTTTTTAAATGCTGATATTTACCTTTAAGGAGTGTAACATGCAGTTCCCCAACTCTGTCTGCACCCTGCAGACATCACACTCCATCTGCTGGATACGCACATTGCCCTTTCCTTGAGTGGTGATGTAAAGGTCTGACAAACAACCAAATCCACAGGCAGAGTATTACATTGTGTAACACCTCTCACTACTGACCAAATTACTGTAAGATGCTCTGGATAAGAGTGTCTGTTAAATGTGACTGACATATTTGCTTTTATTAATACTAAGGATAATCAGATTAGGTATCACGTCCATGACAGTATATGTAAATACAATAACCATCAACAGTCATTGACAGTCTGATCCAAGCAGCTATGCTGGACTAAAGAACAATTCTACTTGGTGTAATGTAATTAATTATGCAGCCAGGGATCTTTTAACACATTATTAGAAAACATTATTTAACGTCACAAACCAAAACACTAACCGCTTTTTATGGGAACCGTAAGTTCAACTAGTTCGTCGCTGCAGGCCTTCTCAGACGATATGAACAGTTCCATGTTTTGGTCATTATAATCAACATGAAAGTTGTCGAATTGGACGCCGTGGTTTGCGCTGGAGCCTCGGACGGTGATAAATGCACGGTTTGCTTCAGGGAAAGCGTGCGGGTCCAGCGGTTGTATGGATACGTTACACTGAAGCTGAACCCGCACTCTGCTAAAAGGGTTAATATAAAGAACCCATTGCTTCAGGGGGGTGTTCTCCTTTTTCGTGGTAAAAGCACGAGAGGTCGAGAACGCATTAAGAATCAATGCGGAAGAGCTTTTTGTGTAATTTAGACATGCTATCAAGGACTTACAACGTAAAAGTCCAACACAGACACGTTGTTTCCCAGAACAACAAAACATCACGGTATTCGGTAATCAGTCCTAAAAGACATGCACAAAAACAAAGTGATTACTGCAAATTTGAATAGAAGTAAGATCTTGTTGGTTGCGCACCGCGTACCGCCTGCTGAACGGTCATAAAATGATGTATGACGTGGGCAATTTGCCTCTTTGAAAATGTAGTCCCAGATTATTGGAGAATGCCGTAACTATTGCTACCCAGATGCGCGTTTTGCCTTTGTAGCCCAAAAACCATTGTTTTATCACTGTTACTTTTCGATATCAGTCAAATGTGAACTTAAATCTAGGCTTTTACAGTGAAAGGTCGCCTCAATTTAATCGTGGACTACACTGACATCGCCGCTCAGAAGTGGGAGGCGTTATAGTGCTTCATGAGTTCGAGGTTGCGTTGAATGCTGCGCTGTTGCGCGCACAGAGCAGTTAGGAAGCAGACTGTAAAGCCTCGTTCACCCCAGACACTGCATAAAATGACCGTACAGTAACTTAACATAAGTGGATTAAAGTTGGCCATCTGAAACCATAAAATTGGCCTGGTGTATCATATATTACGAATTCACACAAAACATCTAACCCAGGTCTCAAACCTGTAAGATGCTTTGCAGACAGGTGTCACATAGAGACAACTGAGTTTGGTGGATGAGTAACCAAGGTCGCTACCAGTACCAGCCCTAGCCATTTGGGTTCCCTAAGCAAATTTTATTCCAATGATTATTACTCCGAACGTTACTTCAGGTAACGTAAAATATCTTACAAATTCGGCTGTCAAAGATTTTTTCCTATAATAGTGTACTTATTCCAATGAGACCGGGTTGCACAATGCCACTTCTATGGAGTTTATTTTTCAGTATTTGCATTTGTCAAACAAGGCCCCCCTTTTCAACTTGGCTTCAAAACTAAAAATAGTACTTTCACAGCAATTACAAAAACACTTGTAGGGTAAAGCCAACATAACGAGCCAGATAAAATAATCTTCTCTTCATTTTTCTTTTCCTTCATTCCCACTTACCTCCCCCCTCCACATTCATCACCTCTAACTCCTCTTTTTCTATCTTCTGCTGGGCCGCAAAAGTTAACATCACATCCATTACATAATCTCTACCAAATATATAGTAAATAGGCTGAATACTTTTGCAATAAATTATTTTCTGTTTTGTGTTTGTAATTGTTTTAGAAAAATGTGTTGATATCATTTGTCACTTTGACAAATGTGTTGATCAGTGGCACAACACCTAATTAAATACATTTTGATTTCGTGTTGTAACACTAGCATGAAGAATTGTCTTGCTTGGAAAATACTTTTAAGAGCCTCTATATGTTTTTTAGCCTGCCTACTCGGCCAGTTCAGTAATTCTGTCACAAACATGGACCAGTCCAGCTCTCCAGCGTTCTGTGGATAATACTATTTTTCATGGCTCTCTCAATACAAGGCATAGCAAATATTGGCAAACATTGTGTTGACTGAAACTTGTGTTTATGCAATGAGTGTCCTTGAGCTGGCCATGAGCCCTGAAGTTCGTTAGGGAGGCTAAGGTCTAATGTTTTAGCTTTTCTCTAACGGCAAGCATTTGGTTCTCTGTGACTTCGTTCAACACTCTTCAAAATGGTTTGAAGGAACACAAGTTAAGTTGAATTTTATTGATCCTATACAATTTTCCTGTTTAGAGAATACTGAGAATTAAAAAAGAACAATAAAACAATCAATCATTCATCAATCAATACAGAACTTTTTTTATCCATTTTTACAAGCCCAAGAGAGTATTTCTCCATTATGTAAGAGGGAAAATAATTTACAAAATAATAATTTCCAATTATTAGTTTTAGAAACTTTGCTGGATAATAAGACAAGGTGCATCTAAATGAATACAGGATCTTTTCTACAAATTGTTTCCTTAAAATCAATTTAGAAAAATTGTTTTCTTTTCAGGCCACTAAGTGGCAATATTGTATAAACAGAACAGGTTCATTTAGGCTCACTAAAAACACACTGCTCCAAAAAAATTAAGGAACCACTTAAATCACACATCGGATGTTGATGAACAAAATATAATAAAGATCAAATTCGTTACTATACATTGTGTTATTCATTGAGAACAAACTCATACAGAAAATCGAAGTGAGCAACTGAAATCACAGGCTATTTAAACTTGCGTGAATTTCCTCACGGCAACTCATGATGTGACTGAGTTGTGTACACGGCATATGTCTGCACCGCATTGTATGGTTGACGGCAGGTGGTGTCTTGAAGGACCTCCCACCAGACCTGGATGAGGGCAGCAGTGAGCTCCTGGACAGTCTGTGGTGCTACGTGGCGGCGTCGGGTGCATCGGTCCACTGCAGAGGTTTTCCTTGGCATACCAGGCCATTGCAATTGTTCAGCCTACCATTGCTTTCCTACCTCTAAATAATCTTCCAGTTTACATTTGTTTTGGAAAGCCTAATGCTTTGATTATGTTTGTAAGCCTCAAATCAAGACGTGACATTGAAAGCTCTTGAACTGCACTTGTCTGAGAAGACACATCTGTCAAGTCTAGATAGTATAGCATTGCTAATATCACACCAGTATGACAGCTTAATTTCACCAACTAAAATAACAACTATGATATTATCACCTCTGATGTTGTAATCAAACAAAAATTACTCATATAAAATGTAAGGATTCCATATTCTCAATTTCTCAAATCCCAAAACCTCAGCAGCAAAGTTTAACATTGTCTAGCCACAAGCACAAACTAGATGTAAATGGCTGCCTAAAAGGTCTCTTAAACTGATGAGGACATCTGACCAAATGAAATCCATTTGTTTTCATTAAACTCTCAACAATGTCAAAATGTGTCAAACACAAGATATGGTCTGTACATGTTGTGTAAGGTTGTCAGTCGTAGTGATATAGGGATGGGAATGGGTGTGGCAGAGACAATAAAACAAATGTCAGCCTTGCTCATTTTGCGTAGTTCCTCGGCCTGATCATCATTCTGACAGTCTTGAAAGACTGTCTGTCGTTAGTCAGGTAGTACTCCGAGGATATGTTGTGCCACGTCCCCCAGTAGATTCCCTTCCTCACCCCTTTGTACTTTCCCACATAATATCTGCCGTTGAGGTTGGCAGCCATGCAGGCATCGAACCACCAGCCGGAGCCATAATAAGCGCCGCAGTTCCCCGAGGGGTAGCGGTCATGGTCCCTGTCGGGAGTGCTGAAGAACCTGTTGTTGTGGTTATAACTCTTGCTGAATTGAAGCGCGTCTCCTGCCGTGCCGGAGTACCCGCCCACCAACAGGCGGTAGCGTAGCCGCTCACCGGCCACGCGGAAAAACCTGTACTCCGCGTGCTCCCTCACATCGCTGAAGTCCTCCAGCTCCACCCTGAGGATCATCGCTCTGAGTCGAGTCAGAAGATGAATGTGGTCGTTGCCAAGCCAGAACTCCCCGTTCCTCAGGTCACCGAAGCCTGTCCGGTATTCGTCCCAGGTCCGGTTGAAGTTCAAACTGCCGTCCTGACGGAGCTGAATGATGGTCCACCCTCCACCGTGAGACTCCATGTCACAGAACACTGGGAAGGTTCTGTTCGTAGGGTCAGGGGTCACTTCGTAGACCCCACTTTTCCTCTCCCCCCTAACCATATGGTCTGAGCAGTCCTTAGGTGCCATGGGAACTGTTGTGAAAGAACAATGTGATTAGTCTGTCATCTTTGCTGAGTGTAGTTGACTTGCAGCATGACATGTTTAGTAGGGCCACAACTAGACTGTCTGTTTAGTAGTGTAATTGGGTTTAAAATGACCAGTGTGTAATTAGAAAATTACAATTGCAAGCAACAAGGTTGACGTTTTTAAAGTGCTTTTGTAATAGGGCCAATATATGCCTTCCAGTAAATACCCACACCGTTGCCATATTAACATACATTGGGGATATATTCTTTAGAGAGCATGTGCACACCTACCTGAGCCATGGAAGGGAAAGCTTAGCGGAGAAACCTTAGAATAATTTTTTGAAAATACTTTTTTGTAGCTAGAGGTGATGCCTCTGGTACATACAGCTGCCACATGGGTTGGATTACAGTTTACTGCTTTTTTAACATTATTTGTCACTTTAAAATAATCTGTTCCTATCAAATTGATTGAGGTGCCTGAGATATTCCCCATTTCAACATATTCATGTCATCTAAGAATGTGTTATTCTGGCTTTCAACACCCACAATACAATCCTTCCCACCCTCAAGCACCAGTGACTAGCTGGTACTGTTCCGGTGCCATTAGGTAAGGGAATACGCGGGGATGACAAGTTGTGTTATTATTTAGATGTATGATTCTACATAGTGCTCCATTAAGAGAATATATATATTGGCCTCCATTTACCTCATATAATAGTAAAAGCAAGCAATAGCTTTATGTGACACTTAATTTGTAGTTATGATAATAGATGTGCCATTATATTGCCTCACAGGAAGCTCTGCACAGCTGGCCCTTAATCATCACCATACACATTCACAGACACGCACATTCCAATACATACACATTTATCTTTTCACATGTAACCACAAAACAGACAACACATGTTACTAGGATGATGATCCTACTATTTAACCTCTACCAGATTATATTAAGATCATTACATATTAACTTAAGTTGCTTGGATATTTAAGTTACAATCCACATAATTCAAAATGAATATGATATCACATTGATATAAAGTTGATTGAACAATGGATTCCTTCTTAACCAGAAAAAAAAGATTTCCAATTGTAATTTGCCCTGTTATCTGCAATAACCTGGCTACATTATCTGTATTTTCTTTTCTTATTATTCGTTCTTATTAGTCATTGACAGTTGAACAAGGAGTACAAATCAAATAAACATTACTCCGTTGTGCAAAACCCACTTAATGGGTGGGATGTATTACATAGAGATTTTGATTAGGAGATGTATGATTTGCCGTTTGTCCCCAAAACCACTGGTTAACTGGTCTTGTTTTGCAGATAGCATGTATCTGTGGTTTACACCAAATTGACTTCTTATGGATAAAAAAAACTGCAAGTGATGACATGCATATCTCAAGTTAACTTAAAAGTAGTTTTCAGGAATGAATAAAAAATATATATTTTATTGAGCACATATTGAGCACATTTGTTGTGTTTTCTATGTATTTATTAATTAAAAAAGCAAACAAAAGAAAGTACCAAGTGTGCAAATAAAAATCTAAACCTAATTTTTAATCAGCTTTCATAGCATTTTCACCTGTACCAATAGTTCTTTCATAAAACAGTTCTTTCATAAAACAGTCATAAATCAGCTACATAATGAGATTTCTATCTATAATACTTGTAGTTATTGTCAAGACGTAGAACCTATCATTGTGTCACAAGAATAATAACTTCACTCACAATTGGAAAGGAACTTAAAACTAATCCCTGTGTTCTTTCACCACCCTGTAACGTTTATCATTTATTTAATCTGTAACCAAATAAACTGCAGAACATAATCATTCTGTGACTCCCAGTTTACATCAATGTTTTTTTTTCTGTCAATATGTGTGCACAAAGTCCTTCTAACATAAGTATAAAGCTTAACACATCAAATTTTATTGGCAGTCACTCCTCAATATTAATCTAATTTTGCGCAACCCACTTTTAAGCATTGGAATGCCAGTGTGGAATATCAAATAAAAAGTTTATTCTACACAGTTTTTATAAATTATTAAAATTAATGTACACAAAAAAATATGTTCCTGCATAAATATTCCTTAAACAATGGTAATTCACCTGATTCTTGCATTTGTCCATATAAACTATTTAGCAGAACAGGAACTTAACAAATGAAAGGAAATTCCTGATTTGGTATTGTAAAATGTTTTAAATAGTTTTCACATTGTATTTTGTAGAGATCATTATATCTACTGTAAAAAACTGAAAATAAAAAACAATGTATCCTACTGTTGAGAAGTTTGGGGTCACTGAGCCAATATCCTTGTTTTTGAAAGAAATTCATTTTTTTTTGTCAATTAAAATAACATTAAATTGATCACAAACACAGTGTATTCATTGTGATCATTGTAAATGTCTATTGTAGCTGGAAACAACAGACTTTTAATAGAATATCTACATAGATGTATGGATCATAGCTGCAAATGGGGGATTATTTGACAAAAGCAAAGTTTGAAGGACACAATTATTATTTCAAATAAAATAAATATTTGGCAATTACTATATTTTCTATTTGTTTTGCTTTATCTCCTATTTAAATAATATGTTTTCATAAAAAACAAGGACATTTCTAAATGATCCCAAACTTATGGACAGTAATGTATGTTCTCTTACCTTCTGGTAATGTCTTCGCTGAGCTTTGAGGCTGGTGTCTATTCCTTTCAGTTATGTTGCCTCTCTGGTACTTCTTTGTAAGCATGTTTAATTCAGGATGGACCTTTGGAATTGCTCTTTGGGAAATCTTTGGCTCTCCACTTGTGTCCTTTATTTCATTCAGACTAGTAGATACCTGACTAGTCTTCACACGCAGTTCTCTCACACTGGGGGTTGAAGACTCCTGTATAGGGCTTGGCATATGGAAGTCAGAGTTGCTGGTAGTAAGGAAATGGTTGGAGTTGGCCAATGGATTGGGAGTAGTAGTGGTGCTTTTGTGGCTAGTAGCTAACCGACTGGGGATAATTGCATTCTTTGTTCCAGGGCTTGTTTTCCAGATAGAAGGCGCCCTTGGACCTTGGGTGGTGGTTGTGTGCCAGGGCTTTGGAGCAGGTCGTGGTTTCAGGACATTCTTTTGTTGTAGGCCAGGAAAAGGCATTGGTCTTATCTTAATTTTAGGATCTTTAGGATTTTTAGGGTTATGTCTGGTTCTGGGCTTTAGGCCTGGTCTTGTTTTGGAGTTCCACTGGGACTTGGTGATGTTTTGACTGGGTCTGTGATTTTGGTCTTTTGTCACCGGGCTGAAATCAGAATTGAGGATCACTGGGTTGAGTGTAGTAAAGCCAGTTTTTGAGTTGGGGCTAGTGGTGGAGGAGATGGCCTTGATCGTTGGACTAGTGGCCCTTAGGCTAGAGCTAGAGATGGTTTTATTGGAAAGACTAAGGTTCCTTCTTGCCTCAGGGCTATAGCTTGTGATGCTAGGAAGAGTTGAATCAGTTATTGATGAGGTCTTTGGTCCTGAGCTTGAGGAATTAATTGGGCTGAGTTGCTTAGGTTTTAGGACAGGTTTAAATGTTGGTCTTGGTTTTGGTCCTCGACTTGGAAAGTTTTGGTCTGAGATGGGATTTATTACAGGTTTGGGCTCAATGCTAACTCTGGGTCTGGTTAATATGGGTTCATGATATTTGGAAGATTTTGTCTCAAGATTAATTATGGTACTAACGGTATTTGAGCTGTGATGATTGATGGCTTTGATTTCTGGTGTTTGGTCTAATGTAATGCTGCTTGAGCTGGAAGGACCTTTCCGGGTTCTTGAACTGTTGATCCGGACTGTAGTTCTGCTTATGTTGCCTGAAATCAGTGTTGTAAAGCTAATACCATGGTTGGAGCCTTTAGTCCTAGAACTCGAAGAGGTGATCTCTGGGCTGAGACTTTTGAAAGTGTCTGGAGTTGAGCTAGGTCTAGGATTGATATCTGGGTCAGGGCTGGAGAAGCTTGTTGGACTGGGTGGTCTGGGCTTTTTGGCAAGTTTAGGCTTTGGTCTATGTCTAAGTCCTGGAAAAGGCCTTGTGTCTGGTTTGGGCTTCAAGCCAGGTCTAGGAGTCCACCAGGAACCCATTCTGGAGCTTGGACTGGTGAATTTTGACCTAGGTCTATCAGTGGTTAAAGTTCCAAGAGTTTGGCTAATTCTACTATTAATCTCTGTGGTAGTGTCTGGAGCATGAGGCGGTGTGTTGTTACTAATGATGGCACTAGTTGTCGATGTCTGTAGACCATGGCTTGTGATCCCAGGGCTGAGGCTAGTGGTGGTGGTTGAAGTTGGACTTGTAAAGTAAGTGTTTTTCGGGTTGATGATGGTTCGTTTGGGGTTTCCTGGTTTAGGCTTCAGGCCTGGAAAATACTTTGGGC
>JACXGK010013729.1:0-12515 GCA_016801125.1 Novumbra hubbsi
CACTACGCAACACACTACGGATTATTATTGGACTGGGGTGAACACTGCATACAGGGGAACACTACGCAACAAACTACGGATTATTATTGGACTGGTTATTGGACTGGGGTGAACACTCTGCATACAGGGGAACACTACGCAACAAACTACGGATTATTATTGGACTGGGGTGAACACTGCAAACCGGAGAGCACTGCACAATAAACAACGGATTATTATTGGACTGGGGTGAACACTCTGCATATAGGAATGCACTACACAACAAACTACGTATTATTTAAAAGTGTGGCCCCAGCCCTTTGGAGGCCCTAAGCAATATGTGATTTGGGGCCCCACCCTCCGTTAGTGGTCCTGGGTTTACAAGCAATTTGGGGCCCCCTGACGACAGGAGGCCCTAAGCCAGGGGTCTCCAAACCGCTCCACGGAGGGCCGAGTGTCTGCTGGTTTTCACTCTCACCTTGTACTTGATTGATTAATTATGTCACTGATTGGTTAGGTCTACCCTCATCTCGTTATTTAGGTCTGAACCTGGAACCAATTTACAGGAAAAAACGAAACCTGCAGACACTCGGCCCTCCGTGGAACGGTTTGGAGACCCCTGCCCTAAGCGGTCGCTTATGTTGCTTATGCCCAGAGCCGGCCCTGGGTGGTCTGATCCAAAATGTTTGCTCTTTCTTGCAAATTATAACTTAGTACTTATAAAACAAATCTGGCAGGCAGAATAATTAGTTGCTCGACTGTGAGCCTTTCATGAGCACAGTAGCCTATTGCATGATAACTCTAAAACATTTGAGTATGGACACATTCTGAAAACCAGAAAGTAACCAGTGATCACAGCCAGCCTACAACAATGTTTCCCAACCCAAACCTTGAGCAAACCCAATAATAAAACAAAAACTGTTGGTGCAGGGACCAGCCTAACCCATGAACTAATCCTTAGTCTCTCAATGAGTTGAATCATTGTTACAAATGGGAGTAGCGAGAGCATTTGACAGTTACCAAGTGCATAGACTTTCATAATTTTTCATACAGGCCCCTAGCGGGAACTAAACCCACGACACCTGCTTGCCACGCTCTTAGCAGGTCAGCTACAACGCACCTTGAATTCAGCATTGTCAAGACACATGAAGAAGTGTAGCATTAGGGAACTGACCTCATCGAGGTATAGAGGGAGGAGCTCCTCCATGAGCTTGGCCGAATGAGAGCTGACTTCTGAGGGTTTCACCACAGCGGCGTTGCCTGGTGTTCATCCAAAGACAGAAGAGAAGTACGGACGAAATGAGAGTACATTTCTTTTGTAATAACAACGTTAAGACCGTCTAACCACTCAGTTGGCCTGTAAAGACAGACATTAGGCTTATGACAAAATCAGATGGACTCCGCCGCTTCACATTATTGCACACCTTGCTCTGTGTTTACTAACACACACTAGCTTGCCTACTATTATCTTTCAGAAATCGCAGATATTTTTTGCCAGCTAGCTGTCTTATTGTGTTTTACTGACCCACATTGTTGACTATTACTTTTTAATTTGCTGTAAAAAACGAAATGTACAAAACTTTTATTCCATTTATGAACATTTCTGTTTGTCTTGTAATAATGTAGTCAACAGTTTCTTGGGATGTCAATATTCAGCCTAATAAAATTGCCAGTACTTTAAATAATGTTCACTTAGCATTTTGGGTTTCCCACTCCCATGCATTATCCCCCCGCAGTAACAGTCATATATTAAATAATGTTCACTTAGCATTTTGGGTTTCCCACTCCCATGCATTATCCCCAGCAGTAACACAGTCATATATGAAATAATGTTCACTTAGCATTTTGGGTTTCCCACTCCCATGCATTATCCCCAGCAGTAACACAGTCATATTTTAAATAATGTTCACTTAGCATTTTGGCTTTACCACTCCCATGCATTATCCCCAGCAGAAGCACAGTCATATTTTAGCCTTAAGAAGTGCTGAGAAGACTCTTCATGGCAGGAATGCTTGTTCTCCACACGAGCCCTTCTAAGCATCCAGAACAACATCTGCTGTGTTTGTTACTACAGTACCTGCGGCAATGGCACCGATCAGGGGCTGGAGCGTCACCACCCAGGGGTAATTCCAGGCCCCGATAATAAGCACTACTCCCAGGGGCTCCGGTTGGATGTACACCTGTGGTCAGACGTGAACAATGTTTTACATTGAGAATAATCCTCTGTATTGTAAACATAATTGTCCTTGGTTTTTTAAATAACAGTTTCCCTGGTTGCCTGGGTTGGTCAAGCCTAGTGCAGAACTGAACAACCCATTAGAGATGAAAGCTTTTCTTCTGGTTTTATACCTCATCAGAGATGGTGAGCAGGTTCTTCTCTACTGGCCGAGGGGCAGCCCATTCTCTTAACCTCTCTACAGCCACAATGACCTCCCCTTCCAGGCTCAGGATCTCAAAGAGCTGTGTGCTGTTCCCACTCTGCCGCAGGAAAGAGACTCCAAAACATCACCATCACGCAACCCAATACAGCCATGTGAGAAGGGTAGTTAACCCCCCTGGTAACACACAGCCTTTATCTACATATTTCAACTTACAGATATCTGACCTAAACTCCAATCACAGTATATGATCGTAACCTCATTTAACAAATAACACAATTTGTTTTTAGTTTGAGATCTTTTACAAGATTAAAACAAACAGAAGTGCAAGTTCCTCATGGGGGAAAAAAGGAATACACCTCTAACACACCCCTAAGAGCACCTTTGATATTACATGAAATAGCAATCTACATAGCACCGGTCACCTCACCAAACTCTAGAGCTAACCAAAAGAAACATTATGGTTTGGGGCTGCCTTAGTGCCTCAGGGCCTGGTAAACCTGTGATAAGAGTCATCCATAAATTTGATATTGTAACTTTCAGGAGAAGAGGGCATCTGTCAGAAATCTATGCTGACCAAGCATGGAACTTGTTTTGACAATGAACCAACCCACACAAGCAAAGCTAAGAAGGTTTTGAAATAGCCAAGTCAAAAGCCCAATCGCAATCTCATCGAAATGCTGTGGGGGGACTCTAAATGCAAGAAAACCCTTGAAGCAGGACTGTAAAGAAGAGTGGTCAAGAATTCCACCCAGCTGATTTAAGGGACTGATAAACTGTTACAATAAACAGCAGAATTAAGATTTCTTTGTAAAAAGGGACAACACCAGCTATTGAAGTAAAAGTTTACAGTCATTTGATGAATTAGCTTACCTTTGTCTCCAGACTGCGTTGAAGTGAATACTAAATAACCATCCGTCTAACTTTCAGTGCATAAGGTAATTGCATTTCTACTTTACTCAATAGATGATTTCAAAGAAAAACACTTGTCTGATTTGGTTACTTTTATCAACGGATGTCCTGACTTGGTCTGTAATGCTCACCTTGTTGAGGTCCTTCTTGACAGCATCTGCAATGTCCTTGTGTCTCTCGTTGATAAAGCGATGTAGTCTCTTTAGCTGGTTTAGTCTGAACTCCAGGGATTTGGACTTACCGGTCTGGAAGGCCCTCCTCGCCCTTTCGACCACTCGGTGTTCCTTAGACATACTAGTCAACAAGAGGGCAGAACACTAAGAGAATAGTGTGTAAGGCATTGTTTTACCAACGAGGTTTGTGTGTTTGTTTTCATTTTAGAGGTAAATACAACGATAGACTACCTACTATCAATGTCGCATCTTATTAAGTAAAAAGCACGATGCTAACAGAAAGACTGATCAAACGATTAAAACAGCTACAGTATTAGCTATGCGCGTGTTTTTGGAGTTTCCATACCTACTGTACCTTACCTACTGTAGCAAAAAATGTAATAACTATTGTACAGTAGCAGTCGAAGCTAATAAATTAAATTAACGTCGTTGAGTTTAACCAGATAGTGTAGCATAATAAACACAATTGAAGTATTTACAAAAATAATTACTGCCGCGCAATGATTGATCAAATCCCCTAATGACTCGTTATCATTGGTAAGTCAGCCCATGATACAAAACGGGTTCGAACCGTAGTCGAACAAAGCCACACGCTTTACTGTCGGTTAACTCATTCGAGTTTGGATACAGAGTACTGTTTTATAAACATTATGAATACAATGTTGTCAATGCATGTTTAAAGGGTAACTAGGTCGTTGCTCTTAATAACAATGTGTTCTTAGCATACGTACCTTGGAAGATAACGATATAAATGCAAGCAAAGACACGAGTGGGTGTGGTATTTTGCCAAGAGCTTACGTACACATCCAAGTCACTTGACCCTGCGCGTCGTCTATTGGCAATATTCCACACACTGTCTACAACATAGGACTGCATGCAGTGCAAGAAAAAAAACAATGACAGTCTCGTGTCAAACAGAAGTTTGCACTGCACTGGCATGCTGCACTGGCATCTAGAAAAATACATTTTTACCGGAAAATATATTTTCATTTTCAACCTAGTTTTAATTTAAACTTTGGCTGTGTTTGAGAGGATTAAAACAAAAATATTTGATCCTCTGAAGTTGACTGTTAAATCACAGATCCACCCATCCCCACTCCACCATTAAGGGCTCCATTTGCAGATTCACATCCGGCTACACCATTTCAACTGAGTGTCCCAAAGCTGAGAGTAAAAATGATCAAGGGTGTAGAGGATAATTAGACCTCATGTGGCCTCTTCCAGCAAGCCAACGATGCAGCCATGAGGGAAATTAATCATATGAGGCATTGCATTATTTTAGTTTGCTCAATTTCATGTGTATTTGTTTGTCAGATTTTGGGACTTGACGCATAATGCCTAAATTAAATGTTTAATTGTAAATGAAATTATTTATTTTAAAACAATAGGATGAATTATTAAATGTACATTTCTTGCTCATTATTTGAATTAAAACTAGACCATATATTTGATTATTCAAGTCATGTGTCCCTGAAACTGATGTTTATTAAACCCCAGAATACTTTGCAGAAGTTAGGAGTTTCCTCAGAAACACAACCAAGGACTTCAGACGTGTGTGAAGGGTGTAGAGCGGGGTTCATCAACTCTGGAGCTCGAAGCCAGTCCCACCCCATTTGTCATAGAAACCCTCTAATCAGGGACTAATTTAGAACTGAGACAGCAGGTGCGTTCAATTAACGATGAGGTAGAACAGAAAACGATAGTTACCGGGAATGTAACTCCGGTTATATGAGTGAAGCGGAGCCCCCTAGAGGGCATTAGCTCCTAGTGGTTTATCCTCCCCGCGTAGCGGCCACACTGAGAAATTCATGCACTTACCTTGGCTCAGCCAATCGGGGCATGCCTGCCCCCAATAAATAGCTGAGCGCATCCTCAGCTCAGCCTCCCGATATAATTCTTCAGCGAGAATGAACGGGGGCCGGCAGGGCATCAAGTCTAGGGGGCTCCGCTCCACTCATATAACCAGAGTTACATTCCCGGTAACTAGCGTTATATGTTGTGTAGCTCCGCCCCTAGAGGGCGTTAGCTCCTAGTGGTTTACGGCAGAGCTACGTGAGGCAAAATGTACTCCCTGCCGGTCCCAATGAAGGGACCCCGCAGTGACATTCATAGGTCGACCATTCTCTCTAGGATAAGGAGAGTGGTTTCCCCTGCCCAAGCGCACCTACACTTCCCCAAACTGTTAAAAACAGGAAGAGGGAGATGAGTGCGAGCTGTCGTGCTCATAGAGCATGACAGTACAGAATGAACTAAAACAGCGAGACCATGGCGACACTACAAGTGCACCACAATGGGAGCGAACCCGGGTCCCCTGTTCTAATGCAGGAACCAATCCCGCTAAACCAAGCGAGACATACCTGCCATACGAACAATGTCCAGTACAAGCTGATAAGCTCCAGGGCGCATCACCAAGCCACTGGCAACGTGCCAAGGACAGAGTGCGCCAACAAAGACGAGGGAACGTCCATCAAGTAAAAAAGGATAAAAGGTGACGGCGTCGACTACGACGCTGCCTCATAAATATCCTCGACTCTGACCCCTCCGAATGGGCAGAGGACACAGCAATCCCGCACGTAGAGTGCGCTCTAAGACCCTCCGGGGCTTGCCCAACCACTGACTCATAAGCAGAAGCGATACATTCGCACAGCCAGTGAGACAACCGCTGTTTAAAAAGGGGACTATCAAGCGACCTCTGGCCGTGGCACACAAACAGCTGTGGGGAAGACCGGACCCTCCTTGTGCGTTCCACGTAATGCGCCAGCGCGCAAACGGGACACAGAAGGTGCCGTCTCCCCTCCTCAGCATCTCTGTGCGGAGGAGGGCCAAAGGCATGCAGTTCAATCACCCGGGATCTAAAAGAGCTCGTAATGATCTTAGGCATAAACGTGGGGTTCGGCCGCAACACTGCCTTGCTTAAATCACCATTGATAATCAAGCAATCCGAGCGAGTGGATAAAACGCACAGATCACTCACTCGTTTGGCAGTGCACAGCGCCATAAGCATTGCTGTCTTAAGTGACAGAGACTTCAAAGAAGCCTGTGTTAGTGGTTCAAACAGCGGCTCACAGAGCGCCGTCAGGACCATAGACAGCTCCCATTTAGGCACGCCAACCTTGACCACAGGGCGAAGGCGACGGGTGCCCGCAAGGAAACGCTTGACCAGGGGATGGCTGAACACAGACCTTTCCCCAAAAACCCCTCATGACGCGCAGAGAACGCTGAACCGTAACCTTTGACGGTCTAGGAAGATCTCTGCATATCGAAAAGATACTGCAAAAAAGAGAGTATCCTTTACACCAGGCAACAGACAGGGTCTACACTAGACCCATCGCATTAACGCTCGAACATAGCCCACCTGTTAGCGTAGATTTTAGAGGTAGAGTTGGCCCTCGCCCCTTGAATCGTACGAATTACATCGGCAGACAGCCTGCGGCGTACTAACCTGTCCCTCTCAGTCACCAGGCTGCCAACGGCCCGCGTAACATTGGTGAGCGTTTAATCGTGCCCTCCGCCTGAGACAGAGCATCCCATCGCATAGGGAGGGGCCAAGGGGACCTCACCAGCATCTGTATCAACTCCGGATACCAGACCGCTGTCGGGCGGTCCAGAGCTATCAGAATTACATTGTAAATAATAGACATCATTTCATTGGGAACAGTGTTAAATAATTGAGTTGTGTTTCAGTTTTATCACAGTCCTTTTTCAATCGTTGCCCCTCGATGCGTCTGTTGGTGCGTAAAAGCAACCCGTAAAACGGGTAACGTAAAGCAACCCGTCATCCATGGATGGTGAGCAAACGCATCCGTCTCGAGGGGCGCATAGTCCTGGTGTCTCTCTCTCGAGGACTCTCGAGGACCGCCCTGCGACATCATATCTGCCCCCACATTCAAGATCCCTGGAATGTGGACGGCTGATAGAGAACGCAATCAGCTGGGAGCCCAAAGCCAAAGGTGCCTCGCTGACAGGTGGAGCGCAGGAGACCTGACTCCGCCCTCTTGATTTTTGTACTCCACCGTCGTCCAATTGTCCGAATGAACCAGGATATGTTTTCCCTCGATCAACGGGGCAAAGCGGGTCAGTACCAAAAGAACCGTCTTCTAGCAGGTTGATGTGGCGGCCAGCACTTGGCCACACACCTCCCCAGACCTCCCCAGCCCGTCAGTGACGCATCCGTTAAAAACATTCACGAATGACGTTACTCTGTCCATGGGGACACCCCGGTCCAGCAAGACCGGGTTCCTCCAATGGTCCAAGTTCCCCGATAAAAATTCGGGGAGTACCAGGCGTTCTTTTTTGCCACGCATCTGTCGAGTATGCGTAGGTCCAAAATCGGCCCCACTCTTCCTGTCTTTTTTTCGGCACAAGAAAGTAGAGGGAATATAACCCGCTCTCTCTCTGCGGAGAGGAGCTCCGGCGGAGCTCCGTTATCTCCGACGACAGGGCAGTCACGTCTTCTGGTGACGTCATAGCCGTCTCCAACACCCCGGCGAAGGGGGGGTGGGGGCCTACAAAATTGCACTGCGTAACCCTACAGCGCTACAGAACGCTTTGATCCGCGCGTTTTGATCGTTTTTGCTCCCGTTAACTCCCACAGCAAAGGGGATATAACGGGAGCAAGCAAGTTGTGAATGAAAACATCCTCAACTACAGGCGGTCTGCGAAGGGAGATGTCTCCCTGCCTGGTGCAGTTCTCCACCTATTGAAAGGTGTAATAATCCAAGGTACACCAACAGGAGACTCAGGATTATACTGACCCTCAACTACAGTGTTTACGCGAAAGGAACGTTCCCCTCGCGCAAAAACACTAGAATAGAATAGAATAGCCGGTGTGACACCAGTAGCCAATGGAGTCGCTAAACTATCCCCCCCGGGGGGTGACGACCGTATTGCATCCATAGAAAGACTTAGGGGGCGAGCCAACATTGTCGCTCGGCTCAGCCTCACATCAGGAGGGACTTACTCAACTACAGGGCCTAAGCGGAAGGAAGTTTCCTCCGCAAAAGCCACTGCTCATAACCAGAGGAACCGTAGTCGCCCCGGCTAAGAATAGCCGATGTAACTACAGTAACCCATGGAGTCGCTAAACTATCCCCGGGTGGGGAAGTGACAACCGTGTCTTCTTCACAGAAAACCAATGGGCAGAGCTGACAACATTGCACAGCCAAGCCAACATCAGGAAGGACTTACCATTCGGTCTGGATCATCGTCATGGTTGAACAGACACAGGATTATACTGACCCTCAACTACAGGGTTTACGCTGAAAAGAAATGTTTCTTTCGCGAAGCCACTGCTCATAACCAGAGGAAACATAGTCGTTCCGGTTCAAACATGAACTCAGACCTCGAAGCTTATGGTCAAATAGACAATAGCTCCACAGAGACAGAGTAAATATCGACTTTATCTTCTTTCACAGAAAACCAAGGGGCAAGCCGGCGACGTCGCACGGCTCAGCCACACATCTGGAATTATCATACAAAAATCCTGAAGAGGCGAAGATCAGCGGAGCTCTCTCTGCGTCCCTCAAGATGTGCTCCTCATCTTCGTGGTAGTCTCACCGAATAATCCCGAAGAAATCATTGGTGCGTTGATCAGCGGAGCATTCTCTGCGACCCTCAACGAAGACAAGGAAACCATAGATGACGATGTCTCGCCAACAGACGTAGCCAGGACACCTCCATGGCACACCGCGTGCGCCTAGAAAAGGGCTGGCTTTTTTAGCCCAGCTAGCCTTTAGCCCGGGAGGGATTGATCCGCAGGGCTAGCTCCACAGAGAGCCTCACACAGCGTACCACTTCTTGTCTCACTACGACCCTAGTAAGGGAAAGTAGAATTTGGCAAGCCTTTTGACGACGTCCTCTCTTCGTGTCACGTCGGAAAAAAAACCACGCAACGCACCTGTGAAGAAGGGGCGAGGAAGTATGGGTTCATGGGTCCGAGGGAGAACGCCCAAAGGAACATCCTCCCTCTCCCCCCGCCGACGTCTGTTCCACCGCCCCCAAAGAGGAAGAAGGATCATGTCCAGAAGGTAGATGTTCCAGGAACAAAAATCATATTTTCTTGATGACGCCGGTTAAAAGAATAATCGGCGACGTGGTTCATCAAGTGCTAAAAATCTAAGAAGTGTTCAGTCGAGCTGAAGAAAAAAGGGAGGCTGAGCTGAGGGTGCGCTCAGCTATATATTGGGGGCAGGCATGCCCCGATTGGCTGAGCCAAGGTAAGTGCATGAATTTCTCAGTGTGGCCGCTACGCGGCGAGGGTAAACCACTAGGAGCTAACGCCCTCTAGGGGGCGGAGCTCCAAGACATATAACCAGCAGGCTCTGTTTGTTCTACATATTTGTTGAGCAGTTTGTCAGTGTTGGCTCTAGCCTTTTGGGGGCCCTAAGCAAAATGTTATTTGGGACCCCTCTATAGAGGTTGGGGGCCATAATTGACTGCTTTCATTGTTTATGCCTAGATCTGGCCCTGGCAGTAGTTCCCAATTCTGTTTCTCGAGTACCCCCAGCAGCAAATATTTTAGAAGTAGCCCTCGACAAGCAAACCCAATTCAAGCCAATTAAGTAGAATTAGCTGTGCTTAGGTGAAGCAAAAAAAAGGGTACTCAATGAGCTGAGTTGGGAAGGCATCTTTCCTAAGGCATCTTGTGTGGTAGACGCCTTGCACAAAGGGGAGATGGCAACTGATGATGCGCTCCTCTGACTTCACCTCCCTGTGGAGGGCCTTGTGGTCAGCTCTTGTACCAGGCCGTCATGCAGCCTGAGAGGATGCTATCAATGGTGCTCCTGTAGAAGTTGGTGAGAGTTCTTGCAGACATGCCAAACTTCTTGAGTCTCCTCAGGAAGTATAGGCACTTTTGGGACGTTTTTACTGCCGAGTCTGCTTTCCTGGACCAGGTAAGGTCATCTTTGATGAACACACAGAGTAACTAGAGTAAAGTTTAAGACACTTCTGCTCCATGGATGTGTATGGAAGTATGATCCCCCCTCTGCCCTTCCTGAAGTCCACCATCATCTCCTTAGTCTTGCAGATGTTGACAGAGAGGTTATGTTCCTGGCACCGTGTATCCAGATCTCCTACCTCCTCTCTGTAAGCGGTCTCGTTGTTGTTGGAGATGAGACCCAAGATGGTGGTGTCGTCAAAAACTTAAGAATGATGTTGGTGCTGACCGTTTTGATTTTGTGTTGAAAAGTCAAAATGTGGAAAAGTCCAAGGTGGTAAAAACGTTTGAAAGCCACTGGACATTCCTAACATCAATCAATCTTAAAAACACTTGAGGACCCCCCCCCCTTACTTAAAATAGTTCCACTGCTATACCACCATGGTCTGTTTTTTCTGTGTTGTTTTGTATAGGCTTCTTTTCAGCACTGAATTTTATAAGTAATTCATTAGTAGAATGAGCTTCCTTCTAAACTGTGTGGTTGTTTCAACTACAACTTAAAATTATATATATATAATTTAAGTTGCTTGGCATAACTGCTAAATTACTAAAATGTGAATATAATCAATGGCTATGTAGTTGAAAGAAATATCCAAATGTCTGCTTTGAACATGTGAACCCCATCTTGACTACAGATGGTTCTGAAGAGCACTAGAAGGAGCAGTGTGCCAATGACAATGGTTGGGAGTCGTGTGATGTATGATATGGGCTTTCTTTGGGTTGTCTCCGAGTATAGTTTTAGCTTTAGCACACGGTAGCCTCTCCTCTGCAGCAGTGTTTATTTCTATGTCAGTTTTGTTCATCAGTATTTTGGTAAAAAAAAGAGGCCTTTTGGATTGAGATGTGACACCCACACCCTGATTCTGGTCACCTTTCTTACCTTATGTCTCCCATGTTCCTATTGTTCCTTGTGTATTTATCCTGGGTGTTTCATTGTCTCTTGTGTGTTTCCCAAGTTGTTTCCGCTTAATTAGTTTCTCATTTATGCCTGTTTCTAGTAATTACCTGTGTACCGAACCCCTGCCTGTCTACCTGACCACAGCTCCTGTCCATCGTCTGTCTGTACCCCTGCCTGTCTACATGACCACAGCTCCTGCCCATCGTCTGTCTGTACTCCTGCCTGTCTACATGACCACAGCTCCTGTCCATCGTCTGTCTGTACCCCTGCCTGTCTACATGACCACAGCTCCTGCCCGTCTGTCTGTACCCCTGCCTGTCTACATGACCACAGCTCCTGTCCATCGTCTGTCTGTACCCCTGCCTGTCTACCTGACCACAGCTCCTGTCCATCGTCTGTCTGTACCCCTGCCTGTCTACCTGACCACAGCTCCTGTCCATCGTCTGTCTGTACTCCTGCCTGTCGACATGACCACAGCTCTGTACAGAACCCCTGTTGACACCAAAGATTAATACCTGCCATCGTATTTATTAAAACCCCTGAAATGTCCTTCTGCCTCCGTGGTCTGCATGGAAATCCACTCCCCAACCCTGACGTGGGAGAAGTAACCTCATCATTCCAAACAAAATGACTGAAATGTGCCCTTCTGCTATAATTTTTGTACTTGCTTCTATGAAATAATGAATATTTAGACTCTCCTCCAGCATGTACCGAATCAGCACATGCAACAGACTACTGTTGTACACAGTTCAAGTAAACTGACAATGGATATGATTTAAATTTACTAAACAAATGCCAAAAATACCACTGTTTGAGGCTGATGCCATTTGGGATTTTACTCTGTTTACAAATCTGTTTACAAATCTGAAGGATTACCCACCACACTGAGTTTTCTGGACAATCAGAACTAGTCCAGTTAAAATATCTGTGCTTCCTGTTTTAAAGCCGCTTTGTTAAGTCATTGATATTAGATGTGACCCTAAAGTTGATTTCCTGGTAGCTGATTTTCTGATTCATGGTAAATTTATTAGTGTTACTAAATAAAGTGTGAAATACTCCTGTAACTAGAGCCAACATGTAAATACAGTTATCTTTGCTTAATGTATCCCTATGTCTTCATTTTCTGGTTAACACTAGCAATTTTTTTTGTTCCGGTGCTCTTAGGTGCAATTCGTTAAATTAGTTAGAAATTATACCATCTGATAAGTAACCAAATGGTGGCCAGATTGAGGGTGGTG
>JACXGK010013730.1:0-12547 GCA_016801125.1 Novumbra hubbsi
GACGGGCTAGATGGACTGGATGGGCTGGACGGGCTAGATGGGCTGGATGGACTGGTTGGGCTGGATGGGCAGATAGGGCTGGATAGGCGGGGAGGGCTGGATAGGCTGGATGAGCTGGATGGGCTGGATAGGCTGGATGGGCGGGGAGGGCTGGATGGGCGGGGAGGGCTGGATGGGCGGGGAGGGCTGGATGGGCGGGCGGCTGTAAGGGATAAAAGGTGGGGCAGGGAGGAGGCAGCGGTGTTTGGGGTGTGGTAATGGGAGTGAAATGTAAATAAGACAATCTCTATTCTCCCACCACCTCCCCCCAGGATAGACCTCCTCCTACTCTTGGTCCTCCCGCGCCTCTTGCTGTTCCATCTACTTCTGCTCCTCCCGCACCTCCTTCTTTGCTCCTCCTGCACCTCCTCCCCTGTGAATGGAAAGCTAGCCAGCCAGGCAGCCTTGGACACACAGAGGGGCTTTCTGAAGGATCATGTACGGAGATCAACAGCTAAGCAGCTAATTTTGTGTACTTATGGGAGCAAGCGATTGAGCGCTGCCACCCCCTCCGGAATTCCGTGAGCGGAGAGGATGAAAGGAAAAGAGGGGAGCCCAGATCTTAGGCTGTTTCTGCCATTAATGCTGATCTCTGAAATTAAAGATTTATACCACTTGATAGAGCTCAACGCCTGCTTGCCGCGGCAAACACCCAACAACCGACCGGCGTGGATACCGAGAGGATGGAGGCTTTGCTTCTACTTTAAGGATTTCTTTCTTTAAAGTGTTTGAATAGGAGAGGGTGAAAAAAAGTGGGGAAACAATCTTGACTGAACCACACGTGAACTAATTAGAGCACCCTTAATAACTTTCCCACTGAAGGATGATTCATTTGGGTGGTGATAGATGTTTCCCTGAACAAGGCCCCGGTAGGAAATTAAAAGAGAGTTACGACCAGTGAAAAGTGTGGACTTTGGGCCATTTGGGACGAACCCAGAGACAGGGTGGTGGTAGGTTGAATCAGTTGGGATGAACCCAGAGACAGGGTGGTGGTAGGTTGAATCAGTTGGCCTCATCAGATTGCCCAGACGAATCAAACTCCATCAGGGGCGATGGCGTGACAATTACTAGACAACTGTTCTGTCTCAAGCAGAAACACACCTCTGGACTTTGTCTTGGTGACAAAGCAGGATCCTGCTTGTCTGTCTCCCTGTTGTCAAAAGAACGCCATGCTAATATCAACCTACTTTCCATCTTATTTTTATCAGCTAAAACTCAGACTTCTGTCAAGTATTTTTCCTCCAGGGTTAGCTAATCAGAGAGTGACACAATTATGCATATCAAACAAATAACGTCACAAAAAAACATCTAAATTACTCATGAAGCTTGTGCTTTGTGCCTATCACTCATTGTTTTATTAATATATTTTCTTCAGTGTTTCTGTAAGAATGGGAGCATGTGGCATCGTGGGATGTCCTTAGCGCCCCCATGGATCAACCTCAACACACAAAACTACAGTCTTATTAACCGCGACCTTGATTCCTCACATCTGTCTTACAGTCTGGCAATCAACCTCTGGTAAACAAATCTGCCAATCTAAATCTGTTTTACAGTCTGCCAATCAACATCTGTTCTACAGTTGATCAATCAACATCTGGTTCACAGTTGGACAATCACAAATGAGGATCCTGACCTCCTTCGCTCACTTTCCGCTAATCACAGTTTTATGTAGAGCCCTTCAGAACATGGTCCTTCACAGGGAACATGGCCCTTCACAGGGAACATGGTCCTTCACAGGGAACAGGGCCCTTCACAGGGAACATGGCCCTTCACAGGGAACATGACCAGTGAACACTTAAGATCCCATAGTGCATGTAGACGACCTTCCTTTAGCATCCCGTAGCGCCCGCTGACAGCTATGTTTCTTAAACAATAAAAATTGTGTAAATATCATAAAATCTCCCTGGGAGAAACCTGCAACTGTATTCCCGTGGATAGTGTCGTTATTAAGACACCAGAAAAGGGTATGCTGTCATTTGATGTTTTTTTGTTTATGTAATTTCTTTACTCAATACGCACCAAAACCGCCTCAGCTTTTAAAGTTAGTAGAGGCTGTTTCTGTGTTGCTTGGGGGTGCAATAACCTACCTGTCACGATATCTTGATAGGCGAGCTGGAGCTTGAATGTTTGTTTCCTCGGTCTGGGTGTTTATTGGTGTGCTTGGCTAATTTGTTGGATGTTTTATTACTCCTGATTTCATTCATAAATGGAATCTGCTGTAGATATCTAGACAACTAACTGTCTGGATTGGTTCATCTATCAGACTATAGATATGTTGTCAGCTCGCAAATGTGTTTAGTTTTTGCAGTATTGAAGTGTAACTCACTAGCTAGCCAAGATTGGAGACGGTAACGTTACGCTTTGCTGACGACGTCATCACTTGTTCATGATGTCCTGGATCTCCCCCAAATGTAACACCAACGTTCACTTATAATCTATACAAAATATAACGTGTTGAGATTTGTGTCTTATGATTACGTTGTAATGATTCCATTAGACCGCTAATTATTGGTGTCTCGTAAAAGAGGCAGTTTCATTTTATGCAAACTTAGATGTTGGTTCTTGTTTCAGAAGAAACAGATGTCAGTTAGGCTATATAGAAACAAACCAAACTGATTGCTGAAGCTAGCTTACTATCTGGTTTGTTTATGAGTTTATTAGACAAATTGGGTAGTTGCTAATGTGTAATGCATTCACAGAGGCAGTGGAGGAAGACGAGTGAGACGTGAATTTTAATTTTTAAGTTAGCTTGTGCTTTTCATTTGTTCTTCATTTTTGTGCTAAAACTATGTGTTTGAAATGTGTGAGTGTATATGATTTATTTACAGAATTCTATATAATTTGCAGCAGCATTCTAGAATTCTACTGTGGCGTAAAGGGTTAATAGACCAGTTCCAACACCCACACTGACATCCTGATGGCTAATCAGGGCCTTCTTCTGGGTTGTTCTTGTGTGGCAGTGGGGGGAAGCGCGGCAGTGGGGGGAAGCGCGGCTGAAGCAGGAAGCGCGGCAGAAGGGGGAAGCACGGCAGTTGGAGGAAGCGTGGCTGAAGGGGGAAGCACGGCAGTGGGAGGAAGCACGGCAGTGGGGGGAAGCGTGGCTGAAGGGGGAAACACGGCAGTGGGAGGAAGCGCGGCAGTGGGGGGAAGCGCGGCAGTGGGGGGAAGCGCGGCTGGAGCAGGAAGCACGGCAGTGGGGGGAAGCGCGGCTGAAGCAGGAAGCGCGGCAGTGGGGGGAAGCGCGGCTGAAGCAGGAAGCGCGGCAGTGGGGGGAAGAACCCACAGGTTGAAGAGGGAGTGAAGATTGACGAGCTGCCATTTTGAGGCAGTTACCAGGGGAGGGAAGGAAGGGGATATGAAATTGTAGCGTGTGTGTGTGTTTTAGAGGGACAGAGAGTGGGAGAGACAGGGAAGACGAGCGGTGATCGTTCAATGTTTAATCAAAGTCTGTAGATCTGACATGTGGTTAGTTCGTTTCCACTCCTTTCTCTCTCTATTCACTCCCGTTTTCCCCTCTCTATCTACTCCCCTCTCCCCCTCTCTCTCTATCCACTCCCCCTCTCTCTCTATCCACTCCCCCTTTCTCGCTATCCACTCCCCCCCTCTCTCTATCCACTCCCCCTCTCTCTCTATCCACTCCCCCTCTCTCCCTATCCACTCCCCCTCTCTCTCTATCCTCTCCCCCTCTCCCTCTATCCTCTCCCCCTCTCTCTCTATCCACTCCCCCCCTCTCCCTATCCACTCCCCCTCTCTCTCCATCCACTCCCCCTCTCTCTCTATCCTCTATTCCTCTCTCTCTATCCACTCCCTCCTACTCCTCTCTCTTTTCTTTCACACTTCAAAAAGATCAGAACGACGGGATAATGTGATGTATTGCCAAGTTAGATAATGAGCCTGTAAATGAGTTTGGCCCATTATGCGCAGCTCGTCCGGGATAATGAATAAACCATTCACCTAAACCACTATCATGTCAACTCTAATGGGGATCCATGAAAAGGTGAGAGAAGAGAGAACATTCCCAAATGCTGATCCAGTGTTTTTCTAATCCACTTGAAACACTCCCCCAATTAATGCGGACGATCAATGCCGTTAATAAGGCAGCCTGTGAAATTTGTATCAAAGCCTTATATTAGGAATCAGGTCAAGTCAAAGGAAAACGCTGGTTTCCTGATTGAAGCCTACATATTGTATGAGATGATGCTAGGTTACGGTTAATGTCCATATTGTTTTTGCCGAGGTTAGGTTATGGTTAATGTCCATATTGTATGAGCAGATGCTAGGTTACGGTTCAAGTCCATATTGTATGAGCACAGTCTAGATTTCGGTTAATGGCCATATTGTATGAGCTGAGGCTAGGTTGCGATCAATGGCCATATTGTATGAGATGAGATGAGGCTAGGTTACGGTTAATGTCCATATTGTATGATCTGAGGCTAGGTGACGGGTATGCCCATATTGTATGAGATGAGGCTAGGTGACGGGTATGCCCATATTGTATGAGATGAGGCTAGGTGACGGGTATGTCCATATTGTATGAGCAACCTGGCCCATATGGCAGCACTAGTGAATACAAACAACATGATTCAGCCTTTAGAGAGTATTTACACTACTTTGTCTCAACGTTTCAAATGACTGTACGGCCACTAACATGTCTAGAGACTGGCCTCATGGTAGACCTGTATGTCTCTGAAGTGCGGTAAGAATACTTAAGGTTGGGTGATGTTTGGGCGTCAGGGCAGTTTTCCCCCTTTTGGTTTCTACTTATTTTGGTTATTTTGCTGTACTGCTGTAACTTATTTTATTTAAACAAGCAACAAACAGTTACTTAATATAACTAATGTAAAGTATCCCTAATAAAACAGCGTGCTGCCCTAGACGTGACCAGCTACTGAACTCCCATAGTAGTGGTGTATTTAAACGAATGTCAGCGCAACCGCCTGTTTCTGGGGTAGAAGTCATCAGTTCCTATTGGCAGCGAAACGTTGCTATTGCACCTGCAAGTTATACCAGACAAATAGTTACCATTATTGAGTTAATATTATTCCAGTTTTCTGGAACATAATGGAAAGTTGGCTCCAAATAGTTTTTTTAGCTGGCGCTAACTAGCAGCAGCGTTAGCTAACTAGCAGAGAGCGCTTAGTTAGCTAGGTTGTGGGCCGTTGAGTTAGGGTGCACAGTGAGGTGAACTGTAACTTTAGTTGGCTTGCCAGCTAATTTGCTGCCTGGCCGGAATGTACAAGCTAGCATGCAGCCCACATCTGTCTCAAAGAGTTGTTTAGAGGTTGGGCCAGTTAACTAACAATTGCACATTATTATTCAAGATCTAAATGGGTAAAAATCTAAAGCAAGGATACATGAATGACTTGTCAAGTACGGCATTATGAAATAAATGAAAGCTTGCTTAAAATGTCTTTCCTGGCTCATCAGGGACAGAGCAGCCAAACAGCCAGCGGACAGAGGAAGGACAGACGGAGACATGGACTCATTGGACTCATGATGATTAAGGTGTAGCATTAAGATGACTGAATGATCAAACCCTGGAGGGGTGGTCTTTATTGCAGTAGGTGTTCTTTTCATGATTGGTTGCCAAATGTAGGGAAATTCTCAAACTAAATTGGCAAAAGGGGTTTCTGAGTGGTCGAACTGCAAACAGGCAATGATGAACAGACAGGGTACATACAAATAGTCATGGGCTTAAGGTGAGTGAGGTAGAGCAGTACGACGTCTTCTAACCGCTGTTGCTTGAAATGTTTATTGCTAAGGTTGTATTATGCAATATGATCAGTAAAGAAAGACATATATGCTATTCCGTTTCCTCTGAGGGATGAAAATATGTCCGAAAACAAGAGTGTGCGAAGCTTGAACTCCGAAAAGTCGTAAAGAGCTTCACTATGAAGAGCATATTTGGACATTTCTAAGATTTAAAAAATCTAAGCCTTTCTCAGCCAAGTCCCCAAGATTTACTGTCTCCCCATCCAGACAGCCTGTAATATATTTAGAAAGTTAGAAAAAAATTGATGTCTGTGAAAAATGGGAAGCTTTATTACTTCAAAACCTTGTCGTATCTAAGTGAAATTTAATATATTCCATTATAAGTGTTCGTTTGTAGTTATGAAGTATTGCATAAAAATCCCCAATATATTATTATTACAAGTTCATGCATTTCAAAGACATTAATTATAGTTCATCATTCTGTGTTAAAGTACATTTCTATATAGTTTCAAACGGGTGTCATGGTGGGGTGTACTTTTATATATGTCAGGGTCCACTGAAAATTGCTGAATGTAAACATTGTAGGTCATTAACCAACAGCAGGCCATTTCAATTTCATAAGTTATCTAGACTACAAGCTGGAATAAATACATTGCATGTGTGGAGATTTTACAATGTCATTCGCTTAAGCCTGTTGGGAGTTGGGAGTAATGTTTTTAACTTTAGAGATTAGAGATTCCCTAAATGTGTGTGAGTGTGTGTTTAGCAACACAACTAGCCCAGTGTAGCCTTGGGTGACTCCTGACATTGACACTGGACATCATCCTTTCATCTGTCCTATCGCACTTATCTAAATTCTAGCATTCCAGGAGGCCTAGGGCCACACAAACACACACACACTGACTCAATCACAGCAATCGTGGTGATTCTCGCATCGCAGTTGGCCTTGGGCCTTGGTGCTCAGCCTGGATGTGTTTTGGACCCGTTCCTGGTGCTATAGATGGTTCTGCTGGCTGTTTGGACCTCTGCCTCTCCTCAACGCGCTTAACTGTGTCCACAGACTGAAGGTCCTTTCTGGGTTGTAAATATGTGAAACTACTAGTGGTGCGCTTGATTAATACGTTTGTGAGGTGCGCTCTATAAACGTTTGATGTGTGCTTGATAAAAAATGTCCTTCTTAATCCCGAAAGACAAAGTGTTTAGAACGTACAGTCAGTTCTGCTTCAGACAGTCGACTCAAAACATTTCCTGACCATGAACCAGTCCCTCTTAGCTCAGAGTAGCGCTTATGATGATAATAATAATAATTATAGGTGAGATAAAAAGCTGAAATTCTCTAATAGTGTTATGTGTTTATAGTCTTGGTTTGTCTTTACACAAACAACATTCGTCAGCCCTCTCCATTCAACACACGTGTACACTACACGTGTACACTACACGGGCACACTACACAGGCACACTACACGTTACACAAGGCCATCGAAGGGAGGGGGGATCATGATAATGGAACCAAGTGGATGGAATGGACTCAAGAGCATGAAGACAATGTGTTTCCGTTCCATTTATTACATTACTGTCATTACTGGGTTCCCATCCTCCACAATTAAGGTTATAGAAGCCACCTGTGGTATACACACACTCTCACACACACAAAAACACCTACACACAAACAAACACATACACACACAAACACTTACACACACAAACACAGGTAAACACACTCACACACACATACAAAGATACACGCACACACAAACACTTACACACTTAAACACACTCAAACTGACACACATAAACACACACACACACACACAAATAACATCTCTCCACTCACACGTGGCCAGAGGCCTCTTTATTCCTCATAGACACTCCTCCTCTGAGAGCAGTGGAAAACAATGAAACAAATATGATAAATTACACACCTAACAAATTGTTGAGACCAATTAAGTTGTTCAAAATGCAGCACTTAGAGTTCACTCCAGTTTCCAGTTGAATGCTCAACACAGAAATTAAATGAATGTCACAGGCACTTTGACAAATGGAACTGTTTGATGTGGCAAATGATTATTTCCTTGAGCAACAGTCATCATAGCAACATAAAACTAATGAAAAAGTTTACTGCTTTTGAAAATGTAAAACTTTTACGTCTTTGATTTATGTTCTGACATGGTTGGTGCAGCGACCTGCAGCAGGAAACATTGGCGATGATCATGATTGAATAGTGATGGTTGTGATGATTACTGTCATAAAACTGCCATGGTTGTCTGATCAACTTAGTTCTCTGAAACTAACGACAGCCACAACATCAACAGAGGAGAATTGAAGATAGCTAATTAGTCAAATCCATAATTTCCCCTCCTTTTTAAGCATCTCCCTTGAGGCTGTTTTGAATCATTATGCAAATCATGTTGTCAAATGTCAATTAGCGTGAAGCAGGATTCGCCAGATTTATTATTTACAAGCGTTCTTGTTCTTCTCAGTGCCAGTAAAACTTTCTGCTCTTATTTTTTCTCTTTAATATCTTAGTCATCAAAGGAAGTAGAATACACTAAGTCAAGAAATAAAGTACAAGAGGTACAGAAAAGGAATACACTAGGTCAGAAATAAAATACAAGAGGTAAGGTAATTTAATACCCTAGGTCAGAAATAAAATACAAGAGGTAAGGTATTTGAATACACTAGGTCAGGAAATAAAATACAAGAGGTAAGGTAATTGAATACACTAGGTCAGAAATAAAATACAAGAGGTAAGGTAATTGAATACACTAGGTCAGGAAATTAAATACAAGAAGTGTAGAAATAGTGGACAGCGTTGGGAAAATCTATTTAGTTATTGACTTGTTTACAATGGTCTATGAAAGTTTTCCCTGAGGATAAATAATGTCCACTCTGGGACCTAAATAAAATTACAACATTTTCAAAATTGTTTTCTGGTCTTAGTTGAGAGATGGATAATTATATGCAGTAATGTGGAAAGGTCTCTGGGGAAGCTATTTATTTGGACAGTAATTAATCATTTGTTCTTAAAAAATGATATAGATTACCCAAACATACTGTATATAACATGATATTACCAGAATGACTGAGAATACCTTTTCCTGTAATCCAAAGTCATAGCTATTATTCTTAAATCATAAAGATGTACCTATTTGTTTTAAGAGTACTATGATAACCCAACCTTGCTTTTTCTTTTGTTGCTCAATATTCTCTGCATTTTGCCCTCAAACTCAATATGATGACTCTTACTTATTACACATACTAGTTGCTTGCTTTTGTTTTAAGTCTAGTAACCTTGCCAGTAACTCATACTGTAACAACTTTGATCAATCATATTAATTGACCAGAATCTGACCACTACTGGCAGATAGACTGCAACTGCCACTGACGTCTTTACTCAAAATGTGTGAATCACCGAAACTCTGCCTCCACATCTGACCATGTTACAAGAAACATTTAGTATATATATTTTTATCTATATATGTATATCCGAGCTGTATTCCAGATCAGTTAATTGTTTTCATTAATTCAACAGCAGACATCTTTATTGATTGATTGGTTAATTGACTAATTTTTATCAATGATGCACAGATGCCACCATTCAATAATATATTTTTACTGGCAGTGTTAAGACCTATTTAAATATCAAAGAGAATTAAATGTCAGTGTCCCATTTGTTATTCAATAAAATTAGATAATTGGCAAGGGGCTTGAATACTTTTGCAAATATGTAACGCCCTGAACAATTCTTTCATTGTGACGCATCAATTAAATCGTGGTGCCACATGAGAAGACGATTTCTAGATAAATGCAAAAATGTTAAAGGAAAATTGTCCAGACGATGAATATGAAAAAGGATGATGACCAAAGACATTTCAAAAGAAGTTAGAGATTAAATAACAAAAAGCCACAGATTAGGAAAACGTCACAAAATAATATCCATGTTTTTGAACATCCCAGTGAGCGACATTGGGTCAGTAATTGGGAAGTGGAAGCTTCATCACACTACATAGGGACTACAAGGTGGTCCCTCAAAACTCAGAGCTCAAACATGGAGACTTGTAAGAGAAGCCACAGAGATCCCAACAAGTCAGATGTGACCTACATAGAGCTTATTAGCCAACACTATGTGCAAAAACTGCTGCCCCTGCTTCAAAACACATCATCCCTACCGTGAATTATGGTGTTAACAGCATCATGCTGTGGGGATGATTCACATCAGCAACTGAAGGAATGGATGCAAGAAAAGGAAAAACTGCAAGAGAACTGGAAAGCTAAAGAACTCAAGCTTGAAAGGAAATGTCTCTTTCAGCAGGACAATGATCCCAACCTCATGGCCGAAACAACACAACAAAAAGGTGATTGTGACAGTCTTTATCTCACTTAAATTAAGAATTTATGGCACGTACATTTCATAACTTCATAACAGAGTGCAAAGCTGCCACGTATTGTAATTGAAATGTCGGTAACATATTTCCCTCAGGGTTATGAATACCTTGGCAATGCACACGTTTAGTCTTATACAAAAATAGTTTACCACATGTACTATCATGATCTCATCCTTCTGTAGAGTGGAAAAAAATGTGCACTCTCCACTAGCCCACAAAGAAGATAGTTCATTTAGAGGACAGCAAGTTATGAGTGAAAGAGAAATCTGGCGCCTTAGAAGTCTACAAAAACACTAAGATGTTAAGCTGTTACTGAGGTGGATGGTGGCTCTAACAAATATTACTGTGTATGGCGTTGAAGACTTTCTTAGAAAGTCTAGTTTACATACATTTTAGATGTGAGTTTGTATTCAACCCTCAATCAGATGGGGAGTTGGGTTTCCATCGACTGTTTTTATCTCATTTTGTTCCCAATGAATTACATAATGTACAGTAGAGGTTTTGGATCTGTAATACATTTCCTTAATCAAGACCTGATGTGTGATGTATGTGTTCCCTTAACTTTTGGAGCAGTGTATATTCTAAATGTTTATCATAAATTGTCATGGTGTTGAATTGTAATCCCATATCTGTGATTTTACAAATATGACTTCTCTAGACCCATCTTAATCTTATGGGGCATTACGAAAATATTTGTGCTTGTGTTTCACAAATGTTTGTATTTACCAGAAAGCCTTCTGGGTGTTTTTGAAAGCACTTCCTAAAATGCAGATGTTCTTTTAGACAACAGAAAGTGCAAGGTCTGAATTCAAATAAAAATGTGTCTCACTCGATAAATCATATCTAAACCCTTTAGACAATGACGGACTGGTTGCTCAAATTCTACTCATTTGAATAAATGTATGTGAAGATAATAAGCACGAGAAGTTTAGTGAGTTATTGTTACATGTAATTAACTTTTTACACTTTTAAAGGTTTTTTAAGCTGGTCAACCAAAATTTAAATAGAAACTGTTGTCAGTGTTCTGACAGGGAGAGTGTATTTTGATACACTCTACTGTTGTTGTAGTAATTCACATAACTTCCACAAGGTGGGGGCTGATTAGGGATATATCCCTCAATGTTTTTTTTTATTATTATTATTGTTTCTTTAAGTGGCTTGGTTTTACATTAATTTAATTTTGTTTGCCAGACATTTTGAGGTAACAAATCTTACTCTGTCTGAATATTTTTTAGACAAGAGAAAAGGACAAGAATGGAGGAGACAAGAGAAGGGAGGAGACAAGAGAAGAGGACAAGAAGAGAAGAGGACAAGAAGAGAGGAGAGAAGAGAAGGGAGGAGACAAGAGAAGGGAGGAGACAAGAGAAGAGGACAAGAAGAGAAGAGGACAAGAAGAGAGGAGACAAGAGAAGGGAGGAGACAAGAGAAGGGAGGAGACAAGAGAAGAGGACAAGAAGAGGACAAGAGAAGGGAGAGGACAAGAGAAGGGAGGAGACAAGAGAAGGGAGGAGACAAGAGAAGGGAGGAGACAAGAGAAGGGAGGAGACAAGAGAAGAGGACAAGAAGGGAGGAGACAAGAGAAGGGAGGAGACAAGAGAAGGGAGGAGACAAGAGAAGGGAGAAAACAAAAGAAGAGAGAAGACAGAAGACGAGAAGAGAGAAGACGAGAGAAGAGAGGCCTCACAAAATCAGTGTTTCCACTGTGTGGAGAGGCCAAGTTATTTTGTGAGGGTTAAGAAAACCAGGAAAGAGCCAATACATGAGGAGTGGCTCGCTGTAGAATCATTTCCTGTCAAGGGCATAAAGCCCTGCTCAATTGAGGTAAACATTTCTACTTTCAAAAGCAATTTATTTTCTAACAACCACTGAAAGAAGACAACATATCTCATGTTACCTTTTCCCTTGAATTTTTATTTTTCATTTTTCTCTCACCCCTTCTCCCCAGTACATTCACACAAACACAAACACACGCACACACTCTTCCATTTCCCAAGTTACTATTTACCGTGAGCTCACAGCAGCTTGAGTTGGGCTCTTTAGTCTGGCAATGAGATGGGTCAGGCTGTGAGTGGATTTGGATTAGGGTCACAAATAGTAATGTATTATTTGGAACAAAAGAGACCCCAATGTAATTTCATTTTTCTCTCTTCCTTGTGTTAAAAAAAATCATATGTTTCAGATGACTGAGTGAAGTCATTCTCAGTTAGTATGCTGTCCTTTCTTTCCTTGTTTTATGTATTTATGTATTTATTTCTACAATCCACTACATTTGAAAGAAAGGGTTAGGGAAATGAGTCCTGTTGTATTGACTTAACTACTGCTTAACTTAAGGTTACTTAATATCTTTCACAATAACTTCACAATCCAGCCACTCAGTCCAGAGCCACTCAGTCCAGACCCACTCATTCTAG